>PVKV010021074.1:0-38374 GCA_004027835.1 Alouatta palliata
CTTACAAAGAGACTTGGACTCCCACACAATAATAGTGGGAGACTTTAACACTACATTGTCAATATTGGACAGATCAATGAGACAGAAGGTTAACAAGGATACCTGGGACTTGAACTTAGACCTCGAACAAGTAAACTTAATAAACATTTACAGAACTCTCTACTCCAAATCCACAAAACATACATTTTCTTCAGTAACATATTACATCTATTCTAAAAGTGACCACATGGTTGGAAGTAAATCATTCCCCAGCAATTGCATAGCATTTCATAGGTTTAAATGAAATATCGGTTGGCTGTTTGTTATTTTCCTCCCTTATTCCTTCTTGTCTCCATTGTATAACACAATTATTAGTATAAAAGAGGTTTTCAATATCCATTTTTAGACTGCATTCTAGCCTGGGCAATAGAGCAAGATTCCCGTTCTCTCTCCCTCTTTTTCTTCTTCTTTCTCCCTTTCTTTCATTCTTTTTTTTCTTCTTTCTCTCTTTTTTCTTTTCTTTTTCTTTCTTTCTAAAA
This sequence comes from Alouatta palliata, assembly GCA_004027835.1. Classification (NCBI taxonomy): domain Eukaryota; kingdom Metazoa; phylum Chordata; class Mammalia; order Primates; family Atelidae; genus Alouatta; species Alouatta palliata. The sequence goes on from PVKV010021074.1 coordinate 519, forward strand.
AAAAGAAAAGAAAAAAAAAGAAGACAATAACACAAAAAAGATAGCTGTGTTGTCTGCATGAGAAGTTACCAGGAATTTAGAGCTGGGGTGTAAACAGTGAGGGAGATCAGAGAAGAGGCAGCCAATCAACATGGAAACTGCAGGGAAAGACTACTAGGAAGCAATAAGTAGAACTGGAGAATTTCTAATATTTGGTTTTGAGTTGTGTATGGTACTGCTACATAAATACTTTGAGATTGTTTGTAACTTCGGTCAAAGGCAGCTATGAACATAGGCTTGTGCTGCTGTATTTTGAGAGGGAAGAAATATTTTCTTGAAGACTGTCCATCCTTTAAAGAACAGCATGCATGAGTTGGAAAGATGATTCATAAATGGATTCAGAACTGGAGAAAAAGTGTTTCCTCCTTCTTTCCCCATCTCTAGAATCCCCAGAGGGATTGCAAGGGGAAAACATTTTCACCCACTGCTTGTGGGAAAGAGGCTGGCCTATTCTTTTTTTTTTTTTGAGACGGAGTCTCGCTCCGTCACCAGGCGCCAGGCTGGAGTGCAGTGGCGCAACCTCGGCTCACTGCAACCTCCGCCACCCGGGTTCAAGCAATTCTCCTGCCTCAGCCTCCCGAGTAGCTGGGGCTACAGGCGCACGCCACCACGCGAGGCTGGCCTATTCTATTTAAACCTTAAAGGGCAGTGTGACCCCAGCTAAATTTAGGCTCATAATTACATATTACTCATGACCACTTTAGGTGGTACGTATACAGATACGGAAACTGAGGCTTGTGGACATGAGATCATTTGCTCATAATCCCATTAAAAAAAAAAAAAAGAAAATGTTGCTGGATAGTAACAGACAAAAAGCCAATACAGTGTCCTTGCATGACCTTTGGACACTGTATTTAAATCATGGTTGATTTAATCAGTAGAAAATCTCTGAGCCTAGATTAGGATGTTTTTTTCAAAGACGATTGACAACTCACATATAGTCATTTATTTTCAGGGAACACTTTCTTGAGTGTGTACAGGGAAATTACATTCACAACTCTAGAGAGTACCACTTATATAGAATATCATGTAAATGATGTCCCTTGGAGTTTTTTTTTGTTTGTTTGTTTGTTTGTTTTTTTAAATCATAGGGACCCTATTGCTTCTCAGTCTTCTGTTTCTGGCACATATTTTAAAATGGCTGATCTGTTTGGAAGGAGTAAGAGTGTTCCAGGAACCTAGCAGTGTAATGGCAATTCTTTCTATAGCAGGACCTGTCTAGTCTGCCTTATTGCCCACACTAGAAATTTCCATATAGTACTTTGACAGAAACAATAAAGTGGTTCTTCTTTCTCCCCTCCCCCACAAAAGAGGAGAAAAATGGTAAGGCCAGTAGAGAGTTGGGAATTCTGTCAGTTACCTTTTAACGGAATTTGAGCTACCCCAAGAGAGGGCTTAGATACTTTAGATTGTCTTAAGGATTGAGGCAATCCCTAAATCAGCTTGGCACTAGACTTTTTGAGTTTTACAGAACACTGACTCTCCACAAGTGCAGGGAGTAATGGACGGCATAAAGACTAACTTCCCCAGCACATATGACATCACAGAGGCTATAATGCTACATTGTGGTTTACAGAGAAATGGTTCAACTATAAATGTGAAATGAGACCAGCACAGTAAACTTGAATATAGGCTTAGTTCTTTCTAAATCAAGATACCAGTGAGTACTACATGAGGGAAGCACTGGTAAGTGGAAAAGCAATCTGGTTGCTACTCAGTAACTCCAGAGAAAACTGGAGCTACTGATCAGGGTGAGGAACCTGGAACATGTAGGTCAGATATCCTGCTTAGTTTACATTAATTAGAAAAGCACCAAGAGAGGCCAGACGCGTTGGCTCACGCCTGTAATCCCAGCACTTTGGGAGGCCAAGGCAAGTGGATCACTTGAAGTCAGGAGCTCGAGACCAGCCTGGTCAATGTGGTGAAACCCTGTGTCTACTAAAAATACAAACATTAGCTGGGCATGGTGGCGGGTGCCCATAGTCCCAGCTACTCAGGAGGCTGAGGCAGGAGAATTCCTTGAACCCAGGAGGCAGAGGTTGCAGTGAGCCGACATTATACCACTGCACTCCAACCCATGTGACAAAGCAAGACTCCATCTCAAAAAAAAAAAAAAAAAGCACCAAGAGATCATATCATTAATTATCCTAGAGTTTTACAAATTCCAATAGAACTTAAAATTTGTAACATTAATATCTTAAAGGCCACAAGATGAAATGTTGCTCCATGAAAAACTCTCTTTGTGGTCATTCAACCCTGATTTTCTGCATGTTTTCATGTGCGTTCTGTCTCCATACTATCTTTTTATATTTATCTTTGCTTTTCTTGGTATGAGCAAATCTGTGATGCTGTGTCTCCATCTTGCTTTGTCTATCTTGCTTTCCACCTTTCTGTTCCTTCCTAATCGCCTACCACTCTTAAAACTTTATACCCTATCATTTTGAACTGACGCATTTTCTATTACATATTGTTTTTGCTGAATAGTTTTAAGTTCTCAGTTCTCCATTTAAAACAGCGAATGAATAGAGCATTTCATCTTTTTCTACTTAAATGAAACGTTCATTTTTCATATAGGGGGCCACACGTGATTTTTCTCCTACAATCGGCATGAGAAAAAAGATTCCTCTCCTCTGATTTAAAAACATTCCTATCTTAGGAACTTCATTTTAAATGCTTTAAATAAGTTCTATGAGCTGAAGTAGAAAAATACTTCAGATTCATTCTTGATCTACTTTCTTTGACCACATTTTTAATCTGGATTGAATTCAGCCCCATCCTCTCATGTTAGTGCTTAATTCAGCCGCATATTAACCTGAGAAGGGGAAGAAGGAGGTGGAGACCTAGATTTCACACCTGTCATTTCAGACACTTCACATCTCCTTCTCTCCTATGTTGAGAGAAGGGTATTCGAAGGGAACAGTTATAGTTCCTGAAAAGGTCAGATCTATGAATTTAGTATGGACTACAGGCCCAGTAATAGTCCCTAGAGCCGAATCTGCCCTTGTGAATGGTTTGAAACAGATGAAAACTATGGAGAAAGTCTTTTCAGTAAGCAGATAATTACTGCCCAGTCTTACCTGCATCTGTCCATGAGGTGTGGACAGTTCTCCCTCAGGACAATTTTATTCTTAATTTGGAGTTAGTTTTGAGGTTCCTGTATCTCCTGTTCTCGCTTAGAATTAAAGAATCTTAGATTCCTTTGAAACCATGTGACCCAACTGCCTCAATTTCTGAATAAAAATATTGATGATACGATGGACAGGTTCAAAGTTAGGAAACCAGTTAGTGAAAGGGCCTGAAAAAAAAATCTTACTTACTCTTCTCCTAGGTGCTATTTCACACTTCATGATACCTTGTAAAGATTAGATATACGAGAATACATAAGAATTTCCACTAAAAGTCACCCTGGAAAAAACAACATAAATCTTTGGGGAAATGTAGTCTGAAATGACTGCACTCTACCAGTTAGTCAGTATGTTAGCTAGCTACCTGGAAACCAGAGTCAGATTAAACGGTGGATTATCCAGGCAGCACTCAAGGCATCCATCTCTAAAAGATGCTAACAAGATGGCACCCTTGTGTGAATTAGAAAAATATCCTTTACCTGGGAAGGTGCAGCCCCTTGAGAATAAGATGCCCCTTCCTTCAGGTGAATGTGCAGGCACCTGTCTGCAGTGTGGCAAGTGGAGAGTGAGATGGTTTCAGTCCCCACTTCGCCCCTTGGGTGAGCATCCTTGTGCATTTACCAGAAATCCTCTCTTGGAGACCCTGTGTGGGTGGGAGTTGCTTTGATAAGCAGCTTGAGGTGGGGTGGAGAGAGCCAAGCAGCAGTAAATGGCCACTAGCCTGCCTCCTTCGGAGGGTGACTCTGCTTAACCAAGTGAGGCACAAAGTTTGAGCTCAGAGGAGAGGCTGAAGGCTGCCCTGGAATTCCTTCTGTGTCTCTGCTCACCCTCATCCCTCCAAGGGCCTAGGGTTCTGAGTTAGATCATGAGTTATCACAGTGTAAATTCTACAATTCCCCTACAAAACCCCTACAGTGTTAGAGGTCAAAGAGTGCTCTGGTATTAATTCTGGAGGTAGCACTTCCATTCTGAGATAGTTCAAATACTTCCTTCCTCTTCATTGTCTATGGGCGAAGTTGACTTTGCAGTTGACTGATGAATATGAATCTTGTATTGTCTTAGCTGTATGATGACTTTGAACTAATTCCCTTAGAGCTGCTGAGATTCCTTTTCCTCATCTATAAAATGGTCTTTGCTATAAGAATTAAAGGAGACAATACATTGGCAAACAGAAGTGCAACTATTGTGGCCAACGGGAGGAGAAAGGGTGTTCTCCCATCTTCCCTCCCACTCCATCTCACTCCAGGGGCACAAAACCTACTGCTGGGAGCCTATTGCACTGTCTGTGTCATTACAGACCTTTAGCTCTCGGCCCAAAGGAACTGGGCACCAGAACAGCTGACTGAAAAGGAAGAGAGGATGATACCTGAGATTTGATTTGTCCTTTGGGTACCACAATTTCCATACTTTCTACCTTAGGTACTGCTAAACTGAAGTCTTCCCTACTAATGGGTGCCCTGTAGACTACAGAGTATCTCCACTTATTTATGAGTAGGAAGGCCGTCAGAGTGGTTAAGAATGAGCACTGGTAATGAAGACCTAGGTTTGAATCCTGGCTCTACTTTTTCACTTTTTGTGAGGCCCTGGGCAAAAGTCAGCCACAGTTTTCCTTAACTTAAAATCATTAGTTCTAGATAGTTTCCTGATTAAAAAAAAAAAAAAAAAAACTTAATAAGCATTAACATTATTATTAGGGGGTCTGCTGGGTCAAGTGCTCCTGGGTTACTCTTTAAAAAAATCCCTCACCAGTGGCAGAAGGAGGAGACAATGCCTGGCAGTCCCTGGGTCAGGTGACACCCAGGGAAGGCAGGAGGTCAGGACTGGAATTGGGACTGCTGGGTTGCAGCGGGTTGTGCCCCCAGGTTTGCACAAAGTTTGTTATCAATAAGGTGAGTTCTCCCAGAATTGAGGATTCTCTGATTGCCCAAGGAGGGGGTATCCGGGATCAGATGCAAAAATTGATTATGACACATCACCATGAACAGAAATGGTGAACTAAGGGTGAGGCATGGAACTGGGACCATATCACAATAGAAATGGAGGCCACAAGTTTACAATAGTTACCATATCCACTTATATTCAGGACGTGAAGGACTTCCTGGTCACACCCATTCCTTCTCCCAGGACTTTTTGGAAGCCAGGGAGAGAAAACACACTGGGCACACACTGTATCCCTGATGACTGGGGTTATAAAGCCTCTTCCAGGTGGTCTAGGAAGCAAGACCAGAACACATTCTGCTGCTAGCCCGAGGATGATGACATGTAACTATTAAATTTTCATGGGTTTGAGGTCAAGCATCTTGTCTAATATCTTTTTCCCCCATAAACAGTAGGTGCTCAATAAACAAGCATGACAGAAGGGGAAATGAGGAATGCACAGGATAAATAAAATATCCCTGATGATTTCCAGGCCTGTTAATCTTGGTCCTTTCTCAATGGTAAATCTCAAATAAGGGCTCAGCGCGTGTCCTACCAACACCTTCAAATCATCTCCATAATCTGGATGCTGAACTACCCAGTGTCCACCAGGGGTCCTGAGATGAAGGGAGACGTGTTTCTTTCACGGTCATCATGATTGATTACTTCTTCCCTTCAAGTCCAGAGTCGCAGGCAGTGGACCATAACGCCACCTCCAGTCCTCTGCTTCCACGGCTGGGGAGAGGCAAGGTCTCCCTTCGCTGCCGTACCCTGCCCTGGAACAGGAACTCTGGGGAAGAAGGGGGACTCCATCAGCAAGGAAGCCCTTGGGCTTCACTCTCCTACAGGCAGTCCCGCGAACGCTGCCAAAGCGATGCAGTGCGCGGGGGCAGCTCGGGGAGCGCGGGCGGGCGGGCGGGCGGGGGCAGCTCGGGGAGCGCGGGCGGGCGGGCGGGCGGGCGGGGGCAGCTCGGGGAGCGCGGGCGGGCGGGCGGGCGGAGGCACGGGGCCCGGGTCGGCGTGGAGAGACGTGTCACCGGCGCGGAGGCCCGGGCGTGGGCAAGCGCGTAGCCGGCGTGCTCTCCGTGCGCTCGGGCGGCGCGGGCGCGGCCGGTGCTCCTGCAGAGGGAGCTGTGCGCCCGGCCTGGCGCACGCTCGGCGCCGCCCGCTCCCTCTTGCTGCCGCCGCCGCCGCTGGGCCCGCCCGCGGGGGAGGGGCTCCCGGGCTCGCCGATAGCGGCTTCCTGCTCCCGCACGTCCTCGCCGCCGCGCCGCCGGTCCGTGAGTGCCAGCTTTGGCCGGGAGCCGCCCGCCCGCCCGCCGCCGCCAGCTGTCCCGCCGCTGCTGCGCCCCAGCCGTGCCTCGCTGCCAGCCCGGCTCGCTCAGGTCCGCTGCCGGAGCCCGCGCCCCTCCACGCTGCCCCGTGTCCGTCCCCGGCCATGCTGTCCCTTCAGTACCCCGACGTGTACCGCGACGAGACCGCCGTAAGTACCCCTGCCCGCACCCACTGGGCTCCTGGGTGCTGGTGCCGGGCATGCCTGGCCGGTGGCGCCCGCAGCTCCTCTCCGTGCAGCCCCTCGCCCCCCGCGTCCCTCCCCTCCCCCTCGGCCTTTGTTTGGGAGAATTGGGCCGGGGGGCGCTGGGCTTCTCCCCAGCGCGGGGGCCCCGCCGGCGGTCACTCTGCTGGTGCTTGCCGCGGAGCCTGTGGGCAGCGCCGCCCGGCCGCTTCCCAGAATCAATGGGGTCAAGGGCAGACGCCCGGATAGGAATGGGTGTCTTCAGGGAGTGGGAAGACTGACCGTGTCACTGCTTTTTTGACTGGCGATGCCTCTTGCTTATATACGGTGATAGGAGAAAGTGTCCGCTGGTGTGTGTGTGTGATGATGTCACATTTAAAAACAAGAGCAAACTTTTAAAACTTAACTTTAAAGTCCTTAGAGTTGTAGCATATTCATTCGATTTTAAAACGTCTGTTGAGCGCCTACCCTGTCCCAGGTCGGATGCTGAGCATTGGGCCCTGGGGGTGCCAGAGACCCAGACAGAAATGGGAAAGGTGGAGCAGTTACCCCATAGTGTGGCCATGCTGATCCAAGTTTTAAGAAAAGGAGTTGAGAGAGGGTGAGAGGAGGTCTTAGAAGGGAGAAAGGTTGACCTTTATCGGAATGAGTAAGTTTTGTCTAGTGGCGGAGTTGACCGCCATTTGCCTAAGCTGTAGATGAACTCAAGGTAACTGTTGAGATCCAGTAGGTGGAATTCTGGGCAGACATCTTTTTTATGTAAACATGAATTTGACATTTTAAAAACTGGATTGCATCCAAATGTTGTGGCCGTGATTCTCTTACTAATAGCTGCATTTCTCAGACTACTTAAAACATAATCAGAATAATGTGGATTCGTGTAATAGAGTTTTAATTTTTTTCTGTTTACTTTCCCAATTTATGCCAGAAAGTGTTTATTTTATAGCACGTGTTACCTTGGAGTAAAGGGTGCTGACTCTTTAAAGGACATATTGTTTTAAATTAAGACTTCTGGTGACACTGATGCATTCATGGTTTCTTTGACCAGTGGCCCTCTGGTAACCATGTTTTCTGTCTGCTCAGCTGCTTGCTTATTAAATTTACCCTAACAACTCAAGAAGCTCTATTCCTGTGGTTTAAAGGGTTGTTTCCTTTCCATATGAGAGTAAAGTGATCCTACTGGAATGGAGAAAGAGGCTAGACTAAGTGAGACCAGAGTGCTAGTTCTGGTTTTGTCATTCACTAGTTAGGCGACTTTTAGCAGCTTTTTCACCTGTTATGGGTCTTTTTTCCTCATGTGTGAAATATTGAGACTGACTTGCTTGCTCGCTTCTGCAGTAGGAATGTTACCATTCATTCATTCAGGTGACATTGTAACTCTGCAGCGTTCCAGACTAGTAATGGGAAGACATTGACTATCTTGGTTCTGGTTCTTAAGGATCTAAATATAAAGAACTACCCATTCTGTGGTTTGGTAAGTGCAGTTTTAGGTTTGTTTTTAGAGTTACTTGTTGGTTTTTCACTCCTCTGGGTGCCTAAATCCTACAGTTTATTTGTCTATGTTTAATAGTTCATGAAAGGTTTAAGTGAGGATTTTATGAAGACATCTAAAAGATTATAAACAATTAACTCAGAAGGGTATACTGTGGATGTTAATACACTCCAGTTCCTTCTCATTAAACAGCTCATAACTCTAAGCATCGTGGCCAAGGGAAGGTAACTCTGGCCCATTCTGGATCCTGTTTTGTGACTTCCTGATAGCTTATGGTGGGATATCTTTTTTTTTTTTTTTTCCGTTAAGGTTTTGGTTACTGAACCCTAGGCTTGGCTTAGGTATTTGCTTAAATTGTAGCCTTTGATTTCTAGGATGGATTTGTTTCTCCCCAGCATGAGCTGGGGAATTGCTGTAGTTCTCTCTTTCACTCAAGTACCTTCAGCCACATGTTCAGTACTCTCCTGCTGAAAGGGTTGGAGCATTGAAACCGTTTTGGTAGATTTCTGCCTTTTTGTGCAGAAATTTGGAAGCTATGACACTTCTTGTGCAATGCCATTGACCATTGCTTAAGAGAGTTGCTATCAGGAAATTCAGGCCTGCTGCAGGGGTCTTACACCCTGATAGAAGAGCCTTTAGGATGAGAGGAGCACACAGAAGAGGATGGGACTAATTTCCATCAGGAAAAGGAGGTATTATGTGAATTGAGTCTGGAAGTTGACCATTTGCATAAGGGACAAAGGACATTTCTGATCCTGTGACTAAAATAATTCATAGCTGTGCAGGCCTGGATGGTTGTGGAATTGCATTTGTTTGCAGGATGGCAAGAAAGCCATTCTGACCAGACCATCAGTAGATGGGTAAGCTTGCATGGGCCTGGAAAGATGAGCAGGGCAGATTTGATGGGTCCTGCGTACTGTATGTGCTGTCTGTACTTTATCCTGAAGGCAGTGGGTGAGCTGTTGAACAGTACAAGTAAAATATCGAACAAGATTAAGTAATACAGTACCTTATCAGGGCTCTATTTTTAAAACCTCTTGGAGAGATGAAGAATGATTAGCAAACTTAAATCAGGTGGAAGAATTCGATTCAAGGGCTGTGGCTATAAGACATACCAACCCCGTTTGTAGGGTATGGTTTTAAAAAAGAAAGATTGGAGGTGGGGAGTTGTGGCTCCTGGGATTGACTGTGGAATTGTCCTAGAGAGAATCAGTTTCTTGTCCTAGTCAAAAATATCTGATTGATAACTTCCATCTGCTGTAGATGGTGTGCCCAGATAGGGCTGCTTGGTGTAAATTTCTGGATATGCCTGAATTTTAGTAACATCATAATCCAGAAACATTTTTTAAGTGTCTGTTCTGCCCCCTCTGATGAATGGGGAAAATGGTCGGCTGATTGCTGTAGTCCCAGGTGTGGTTCTCAACTTGGTGCGGCTCTGGGCATGTTACCCAACTTTGTGGCTGCTGTTGCTTCTAGAAGTGTATGATTGAAGGATGCTTTACAATTTGAAATTTTCTGATTTCTTAATGCTAGGAAAAGAAGATTGTTATTTTAAGCCTGTTTTATAACCACCTCAAGGTGTGTAAAATGAAAAGACTTGCCGATGAGAAGAAAAGATAGAAAGCTTTTGTTCATTGTTGACAATCTGCTAAAATGTAGAGGGGTCAGGATTGAGAGTTGGTAAGTTTATGAAGACCCATCAGGAGAGGCTTTAGTTGGGTTTTATGTTCCTTACTCTTGTTTTTATGTACCTTGCTCCGTCAGTTGTTTAATGTTTCCAGAGGGTTCTGCCTTACCTGCCCATTTATCCAGTTGTGCATTTCCCCAGGAGTTCTTTCACCTGGCATCAGATGAGGACAGATGTGGAGAGCCTAGTGTTGTAAGGCCCAGGGAGATTGTTCTCACCCAGCCAGGAGCCACACTGGAACTGGAGCAGCACCAGGCTTTCCTTAGGGAATAGCCCTTACCTTTGGGTATTGTAGAACAAAGCAAGGAGACAGATTAAACATTCATCTGAAATAGAGGTAGTCTTCCCAACAACCTTATACAAGAAGCCTTAATCAGAATGTTGGAGTGGTTCAGAGACTTGATTGGCAGGACATTGTCAGTGTGGTTTCAGTTATGGGGTTAATTTTTTTTTTTGTGCGGGGGGAATGGTGTCTTGCTGTGTCGCCCAGGCTGGAGGGCAGTGGAGTGGTCTCACCTCACTGCAATCTTCACCTCCCGGGTTCTAGAGATTCTCCTGCCTTAGCCTCCTGAGTAGCTGGGATTACAGGCATCTGCCACCACGCCCGGCTAATTTTTAAATTTTGAGTAGAGATGGGGTTTCACCATGTCGGCCAGGCTGGTCTTGAACTACTTACCTCAAGTGATTTGCCTGCCCCAGCCTCCCAAAGTGCTGGGATTATGGATGTGAGCCACCGCACCCGGCCCTTATGGGGTTAATCTTGATAGTATCAGGTGGAGAGATTTTATAATGATTTTTACAGCTGGAGAATTTGTTTTGGCACAATCACTTGAATGGTGAAATCTGCTTCTATTGCTCCTTCAAATGCCTTCAGGTGGCCTTTAAGGCCAGGCCCAGGAATTTGTGGTGGGAGCTCCAGAAAGCTTCCTTCAGCCAGGCTGTACTTACACTAAGCAGTTTTATTTCTTCCAATATCATGGCACCCTGAATGGGTGATGCTTTTGCACCTTCTTTTTGTAAATAGTGAGAAAAAGCATTTCATAACAATAAAAAGGAAGAAAGGCATTAGTTTAAAAATGTTCTGCCATTGCATTTAAGTCAGCTTTTTTAGCTTATGTCAATTAGAATCATACTACGTATTAGTAACTTGCTTTTTGGCAGTTTAGACTTAAAAGGGAAAGTGACTGTGGGCTGTATTGCAGGGAAATGTCTAATCATTGGGAAGCTCAGCAGAACAGGAGAGTGAGCGTGCGAGTGTGCCTCCTCCCTGTCGTGCCCTTCTTTCGTGCCCACTGCATTGTCCACTGTATTGTGTCATTCTGTGCTTGGCCGCTGACAGCACGTTTTCAAGTTTCTTTAGCACAGTGGCAGGTCTTTGTTTTGTGTTGTAGGGACAGAGCGGTTTCCTGTTCTGACCTTTCGTCTTTCTTTCCTCTCTAGCTAAAACATTCTTTTCATGAAGGGTGGCTTGACACCTTTGAGAACATGCCAACTTGGTTCATGTGGTAATTTGGGCAGACATGTTGCCAGTGAGCCAATTAGTATTTTTGTCCATCCCTTTCCTATTTCTCCATTACATTAAAAAAATACCAGTTTTAATTGGGATTAGACAGTAATTATCTAATACTTCATTTTATCTCTTGCAGGTACAGGATTATCATGGATATAAAATTAGTGATCCTTACGCCTGGCTTGAAGACCCGGACAGTGAGCAGACAAAGGTAATTTGGTTTCTAATTAAAGATAAGACAGCCTTAGTAGCTAGCACCAAGCTCTGTCAGTAGCTGTAGCTTTTTCTTTCTGTTCTCGTGTGTTTTCTGCCATGAGATGGTGAGTATACCAGTTGCTACCACTACTTTTTGTCAAATGATTAGTGGGAAAAAGATAAAAGCATGGCTTAATCCCAGAGAAAATCATGTAAGTGTTTCAAATAATGTTTATGGTTCATAGTGACACCGAGGAGCTATTTTAAACGAAAATATCAGAAAACTGATTTTTACCAAAAGAAAAAGTGAAAACCTAGATAGAAATGATGTTAAAGGAAAAGAATGCCTAAATATTTTTTTCCGAAGAAAAGGAAATCTCATATATGAAACAAGTATCAGGTCTTGAAAACCGAATACTGGCCTTAGATTGCTTATTGATGTTAATGCAACAACAGTGAAACAAAAACTAAGTTATAAATAGAAGAACATTCTTGTATTTTCTAGAAGTAAAGAGGCAGAGAGGAGCTTTTTCTGCTCTAAAAACATAAAGCTGGCATATTGTTTTGGAGAAACAGATAGTATTTCAAGGACCCTGCTGAAGTCTCATTTCAGTAATGAAGGTGGCCCAAAGTCCTATGTCCCATAGATATTTTCCCCCTCTTCGAGTGCCTGGGACTTGTCACTTACGTATCCTTTTTTTTTTTTTTTTTTTTTTCTGAGATAGAATCTCACACTGTCACCCAGGCTATAGGGCGCTGGTGCGATCTTGGCTCACTGCAACCTCTGCCTCCTAGGTTCAAGCAATTCTTGTGCCTCAGCCTCCCAAGGATCTGGGTTTACACACATGTGCCACCACACCCGGCTAATTTTTGTATTTTTATAGTGCAGACGGGGTTTCACCATGTTGGCCAGGCTGGTTTCAAACTCCTGGCCTCAAGTGATCCTCCCGCCTCGTCCTCCCAAAGCGTTGGCATTACAGGTGTGCACCATAACCCCTGGGCCATTTATGTATACTTTAAAATTAAGTTTGCTTGGGCGGGAGAATAGTGTTTCTCAAGTTCATCTTAAGTTCTTTGATTCTTTTATTTATAATCATAGTACATAATACTTAGTACATATTTATAGTTTCTAATATATTCACCATCCCCAAATTTATTCTAGCTTCTTTGAGTCACAGGGTAGATGTCCCGTTTTTTTTTTTTTTTTTTTTTTTTTTTTAAATGTTAAATGCACTCTAGGTAGTTTTTCAGGCCAGTCTTCAAACGCCTGTGTCTTAACGTCACCTGTTTCTTGTGGTCCCTTGCCACTGTATATACCAATGTTCTCTGAAGACCTAAATCCAGATTTGCCAGGAAAGCATCTCTTACTGAAATGGAATTGCCCATCTCTCCACTGGGTTAGGGAAAGGGATGGAGAGAAGAGCTTAGCTGGAGCATGATGGTATATGGAGAAAAGAGGAGAAAGTAGAGGCAGGGGAGTAAACCACATGATCATCTCTTTCTTCTTCCTTTAGTCTCAAGCGCTGGCTCACCTGCTTTCTGCCATCTTCACCTGTTCTTTATGAGTAATGTCTCTCCTTTGCCTACTGCAAAGCTCTTATGACTTCTTTTTATCCCTTGTCCCTAAAGTAAGCACACTGCTATTTTGAGATTTCCTAATGGTTTTTACTTTTATCTGGAATCCTACATTCTTTCTCTTTCTAACTGCCTTCAAGAAAGACAAAGATCTCATGAGTGAGAATGGTTGATATTTGGTGTTTAATTTTTCTTTCAAGAAGCACTGGTTTATAGAAGTGGACGGGCAGAAATTCTAAAGTGAGAAACACACGAGTATCCCTAGGAATGGTGAAGGCTGTAGCTCTGCACATAAGGCTGCGGGAACAGAGAACAGGTGTGCGGTCACCTTCTCACTTCATCCCTGCCATAGATTACCTTGATTGTTCAGCACTGGGCTGAGCTGAGACAGAGGGATTACGCCTGGAGTGGAGAGTCACATGCAGCTGCATAACCGGTACTGGCTAGCAAGCACCAGGAAGAGAATGAAGTTCCTGTGCCTCTCTTGGAAAATTGTCCCTAAGGATGTGATGATTTCTTCACCTGAAGTATTGTTTATAACCTGGATTTCTAGAGCCTTTGATGGTGATTGAGTGATTCAGCACTGTCAGAATGACTCTGGATTTATCTGTTAATGAACGTATACTTTGCTGTTCCTTAGTTGATAATGACAGGTCGGTGGATGACAAGCCACTTATTAGTGGATATCAAGCTTCCAATTAGTGGATGAAACTGCTAATTAGTGATCTTAGAGTCAGCACTTGATAGAAACTAAGACATTGGAGTGTATACTGTTATTTTTGTGGTATACATTTCTTCGATGCTTACTATGTGTCAGGCACTTTACTGGGAGTTCTGCATACCCTGTTTCATTTTTAATTCTCAAACTCTGAAGTTGATCTTTTATTTCCCCCATTTTACAGATGAAGAAATTGAGGTGCTGAGTGATTAAGTACCTTGTCCATGGTTACTCAGCTAGTAAGTGTGTAGTCAGGGGTGGAACCCAGGTAGACCAGGTGGTTATCAATTACATATTAAAAAATAAGTAAAAGTAAAAAGCCTAGGTGTCATAGCTTTGCAGATGCAAGTTAAAGGAATTTATTCATGCTGTGCTTGCCATGCGCCTTTGTAGGCCCTCATGTGTGGACCGTGGGCCCACTCCCACTCCCATGCTGACCTGTTCTTTTTGTTTTTAATGTATTTTTAAAATTGTAATCCTTCAGAGTACTGTGATCTTACATCTTCTCTGACTTCATATTCTACCATGGCAGTTTTTCATGTTAGTAAGCAGTCTTTACAGCCCAGAATTTTAATAGAGTCATACTATTTCATCAAGCAGATGCACTATATTATGCCTAATGACCTCACTGTTGTTAGAAATGATTATTTTACTTTTCACTATTACAAATAACGTCCCAAACAAGCACTTTTCCAGATGTCCACGTTTCTGACAATGCCATGATTCCTTGTTTTAGTAGCCTTGGAATCTCTTCTCCATTCTCAGGTATTTGCTTTTTGTCATTGCTTTCAAATGGGTTCCTTTTTCGTTATTGATGGCATATATGAGTGTTACTGACTGTTTTTTTTGAGACAAGGGTCTCTCTCTGTTGCCCAGGCTGGAGTGCAGCTATCTTCTGGTCTCCAGCTAACTTCCTGCCTTAGCCTCCCAAGTAGCTGGAACTAGAGGTGCACGTCACCACGCCTGGCAAGAGTGTTGCCAACACGCCTAGCTAAACTAGCTACTGCTACCGATTTTATATTTATTTTGTACCCAGTCCCTTTATTGAACTCAGTAATTCTAATAAATTTTCAGCTACTCCCCTTAGGTTTCTAGATACATAATCCTATAACATATAATCAAATTTAGTGGTGATTTTATTTTCTCTTCTACCAAACTTTGATTGTTTTATATATTTTGTACCTAGGAATTTCTTTGAACTCAATAATTTGAATAAGTTTTCAGTTATTTCCCATAGGTTTTCTAGATATATAATCATATAACCTGCAATTAATGATTATTTTCTCCTCTACCAAATTTTGGTTCAGGTTTTATTGCATTGGTCAAAGCTCTGCAAAACATGTAAGAACGTAGTGACGAAGAACATTCTGGCCTAGTGTTTAAATTGTTATTTTGAATGATATTTGTCATCTTGTTCAAGCATTGTTATTCCTACTTTCAGTTTTGGATTTCAATTTCTTTTTAATACCAATCAGGATAATTATATAGCTTTACTAATAATATTAAAATGTTCTTGAGTTCCTGTGATAACATTCAGTTTTCTCTTACCTGCTTTTATGTTCCTTACAACTATATGTACAAAAAAATTTGGTCAGTATTCTGTTATGCAGTACAGTAACCACTAGCCACTTATAGCTCCTGAGGACCTGAAATGTGGCTAGTCTGAATTGACTATGTGTTGGAAGCATAAAATACATGCTGGATTTCAAACACTTAGTTTGAAAAATGTAAAATATCTTAATATTTTATCTGGATTACATAAAACCAGTCAGGATATTAGAAACATCTATAGCTCTCTTATAAGATCTGAAAGTAGAGCTTTGATTTAATGTAGTATTGAATACAGGTTGGCCAATTCTGACAGTGCCTAGCATTTAAGGCTATATCCTTTATAAAACAAAATCAGAGAAGACTTGTAACAGAACACGCTCAAAAACAGGGTTGAAATGATTTGTGTATAGTAGATTAAATAAAATATATCATTGAAATGAATTCTTTTTTCTTCTTAATGTGGCTACTAGAAAATTTTAGATTCTATATGTAGCTTGCATAATGTATCTACTGGGTAGCACTGCTCCTCTGTTTCTTTACAAAATATCTCTGTTAACATTTTTCACATCAGGGTTAGATTTGCTTCACAGAATCAACTGAATTGTGTGTCATCTTCTACAATCTGAAGCATTTGCTATAAAATAGCAGTGTGGGCCTTGACAGCTAGAAAAGATTCATCCAGATTCAACTCTCCCTCTGCCCCCTGCCCCACCCCACCCCACCCCTGTTTTTGAGAATTTTCTGTTGTAAGTCTGCTCTGGTTTTGTTTTATAAAGGATATAGCCTTAAATGCCAGACACTGTCGGAATTGGCCAACCTATATTAAATACATGATTAAATCCAAGACCTACTGTTAGCATTTTAGATCTTGTAAAAGAGCTACAGATGTTTCTTACTTCTTGACTGGTTTTTATTGGAGGTGTAATAAACAGCTTTTTATTTGTTTTAGAGGCTCTGTAAAAATTCTCCTTTTTACAGCAAGGTATGGCTAGTACACCTTTGTGTATATGCTAATAACCATGAATAGAAAATGTTCGTGTTGCTTTTCTGCTGATTTGAAAAACACACCATACCTTTTCAGTCTGGGACCAAAATTTAACTCATCAGATCCAAAATGATAGGCCCACTGGCATCAATAACAAGCCTGCTTAGAGCTGAATGAGAGGTACGTGTGGAAGGTGCACAGGGAAGGCCTAAGTTGCCCCCTCTGATACCCGAGATATGCTTTCTGAATAGGTTAGCATGGGGCCGGGCGCTATGGTTCACGCCTGTAATCCCAGCACTTTGGGAGGCCAAAGTGGGTGGATCACTTTAGGTCAGGAGTTTGAGACCAGCCTGACCAACATGGTAAAACCCTGTCTCTACTAAAAATAAAAAAATTAGCTGGGCGTGGTGGCGCACACCTGTGATTCCAGCTACTTGGGTGGCTGAGGCAGGAGAATCACTTGAACCCGGGAGGCAGAGGTTGCAGTGAGCCAAGATTGTGTCACTGCGTTTTATCCTAGGTGATACAGCTAGAGTCTGCCTCAAAAAAAAAAAGGAAAACTACATCTGTAAAAACTGGTCTGGGAGAACTGTATGGAAATACAAACTAAACACTGAAAGTAAGGTAAAGGAAAAGCTTTGGGTTAGAAATCCTTTAGAGTCCTACGAAGTATGATATGCTCTTTAAGTGCATGTACCACAGTGAAATTTCACTGGTGTAAATGGGATACCAGGTCGCATTAGCATGAAGGGCTACAGAAGGAGGTTTGCAGTCCTTAAAAATGATTTGAAGACTAGATAAGTAGGTCCCAATAATCAATTCGCTCATGCCTCCCATTCCGCAGGCATTTCCGGCTTGTCCTTTGTAGCTTGCAGAAGGAAGTTTGCCGCAGTCTTGTACCCTGTTGTTTTGGTAACCTGAGCCTCCATGCAAATAACAGGTGGTTGACTTCCTAAATTTCCCTCTGGTATGTGTACTTATTTCCCCTGGCAAACAAACAAGCAAACACAAACCCCACACTGTGCCTCAGCTCTTCTGAGCCGCTTTCTTCCTCTCAGTTGGTCTCCTGGTCCCTTAGGATATGTGCCCTCTTCAGATCTTACTTTATTATCATTGACTCTCTCCCTCTCCTTCCCTGCCTGTCCACAAGCCACTTGCTGCGTATCTGTTCACTTAGTTGAAATCACCCTTCTCTTTGTACCACCCTCAGTAACATCTCCCATCAGCGTAAACTATTTTCTTCAAGATCAGTGGTGGCCCACTGGCCAAATCCGGAGACTCCCAGAAGTCAGGCTAGGCACAGTGGCTCACGCCTATAATCCCAGCACTTTGGGAGGCCAAGGGGGAGGATTGCTTGAGCCCAGGCGTTCGAGACCAGCTGAGACAACATAATATAACCCTGTCCCTTTATTTTTTTTATTTTCAAATTTTTCTTTGAGAAAGAGTCTCATTTCATAACCCAGGCTGGAGTGCAGTGGTGCGATCTCAGCTCACTGCAACCTCCGCCTCCTGGGTTCAAGCGATTTCACGTGTCAGCCTCGCGAGTAACTGGAATTACAGGCGCCCACCACCACGCCCAGCTAATTTTTTGTACTTTTAGTAGAGACGGGGTTTTGCCATATTTGTCAGGCTGGTCTTGAACTCTTGACCTCAAGTAATCTGCCTGCCTCAGCCTCCCAAAGTACTGGGATTACAGGTGTGAGCCACTTCGCCGAACCTTTGTCTCTTTAATTAAAAAAAAAATTGTGTGTGTGTGTGTGTGTGTGTGTGTGAGAAAAACCAGAGACTTACATAAATCAGCATATGTTCTTCACTAGGGAGATGGAGCTCATGACCAGGGCGAATTGCGAATTGTCGGCTTGGGATATGCGGGCAAAGAGAATGCTCTTCTGTCAGCTGTTCTTTCTTTACCTTGCTTTCATCATGGAGGCAGCATCCCTCAGATCTCTGGGGAAATGCTAAGTTAGCATTTATTCTTCCTAGCCTCTTTACGCATGTGGTACCAGATAGTCTGTACTGCGTAATTTGTTCCCCTTCCTGTTAGTGATACTTTCTTCTCTTTAGTTTTCTGGCTTGGTTTTGCAACCCAGAAGTCCGAATAGAAGCAATGTTCTTGAACCTCAGTCTCCCCATCTTACTGTGTCTTCACCCTTTTAGCTGAATATTCTAGAAGTTGTTACTGAGTTACTGAAGGAGAACTACACAAAGAAAAGAAAAATATATACCTTTCAAGGGGTAGCTGCCTTAACTGTAACTGATTGTCAGGTCTGTCTTTCTCAGAACTGTCCTCGAGCTTGGGCACATGAGTTAGCTAAATGTAGAGTATCAGCCGCATTTATCTAATGACTTTTTTTCCCTGAGTACTGCCCTGGGCAAAATAAGAGTAGCAACAACTCCATTTCCTTCACAGACCTTGAGAAGAGAACTGTAACAGGATTGGGAAAAAGTATTTTGTTTATATTCGTTCCTTCTGAAAAATAAGATAAAGTAACAATTTGTTTCAGAGAGGATGAAAGGAATATACAATGCAGATTTCTTTTCTAGGACGTGTGAGTTCTCGCTTTCCATTGTCTCACTGACTAGTTGGAATTGACCCCATTACACCTGGTGATTAAGGGCCTATGGCAATTAGAACAGAAATCCTTCCAGATTCCAGGATCAGAATCCTGGAAATGTCACCACCTTCTCCCCCTGTCTCAGTACTGTTTCTTTCCTTCGCAGGAAAGATTTAAACCTTAAAGGACTTCTGATCATCTCTAGGATATTTAAATATCCTAGGATTTCTGTGTAGATATTTTAATGTCGCAGAGATCAGCTGAGAACAAAGTTTATGTAGAAAAGCATCTGCTTTCCCTGGTGCCCTTCGTTGTCTGTCCTGAAGTCTTTTTGTTTGCTTGCTTGCTTGCTTTTGTTTTCGCTCTTTAGGGTTAACCCTAAAAGTGTGTAGCATGAGGAGTTTCTGTTCTTTCTGGTGTCAGTTTTGGTGTCAGTCTGGCCAAAGTCTGCCTGGGTCATTTCCTTTCCCTAGCCCGGATCCAGAACCAGCCTCTCAAAGAACTAGTGCTGAGCTAGGTGAGCAGGGACTTACCTGTCTGATTGCCTTTCCCCATCTGACCACTACACCTTTTCAGGCTAAAGGAGAGCCATTGGGGTGGACGCTTGCTTCCAGGAAATTCCAGTACATGAAGGGTTAGTTAAATGTCTCTAAGCCAAAAACCAGCAGTGAAAGCTTACTGTTGGAGCTGTTGATCACCAGAAATTGCAGGTATAAAAGGCTGATTTTTGGTGTACAGGTGTTCTTTGAAAACTTGATAACAAACTGGGGATACCTGCATGGATAGTTCCTTCTTTCTGTGAGTTTGCAGACATTTCTGATGTTGCTTCTGTTGCAAGGCAGTGTGGAGGAATGGAGTATTTGCTGGATGGTACCGGAAGTCAGAAGATACAAATTGTAGCCTTTGGTATTCTATTTTCTTGTTCTGTGACCATAGCAAGCTACGTAATCTAGTATTTATTTTCTTTATCTGTACAGAGTTAAAGTCATATTCATTCATTTAGCACCCAGATATAATAACATCCAAGTGAGAAAATGTATGTAAACGCGAAGCTCTGGTCAAATGAAGATGGTGCTGCTTGGGCATTGCCGCTTCCGTGTATCGGGATACAGACCTCTGACTCCAGTCTCCTCATTGCTTAGAATGTTTGGCTTTAAAGACTCTTAGCTCTTTTTATTTTTATCCGCAAAACTAAGCCGATTTTCCTTTTGAATTCTAGGTTTTTCACGAAAAGATACATTCTGAACATTGTTTTTTCAATGGAACTGTGACTTGTAAGTGTGGTTTCATTGTTCTAAAGTGTAATGATGAAACTAGGCCAAAGATTACTCAAAAGCACTAGGCTTAAAGTAGCGTCTTTTAAAATTGATACCTTGTGAACCCCACTGGTGAAGCTGGCCTGTGAGACGCTTTCCACCCATTCATTAATATTCCATAGATGGGCCTGGATTGAGAATTACTGCTGTGTGTATTCCTCACTTAGTAGACATGAGAAATATGTTCAGTAAATATTTTATCACCTATTTTCTCAGTCTCTAAGACTTCTAAGGTCTTAAAGGTCTCATTACCTTCTGTGGGAATGTTTAGCCTTATTACAATTTGTAAACATACTTCTCGTAAATTCACAACTGAAATATGTACTTAGGGAACACCTTCCCTCTGATCTCTGGAGGGGATAATTTTCAGAAGTATGAGGAAGTTGCCGGTACTGGGCTATTCTCCTAATTACTACATTCTCTTTTCTCCTCCCCACCTCCGCCCCCCAGTCTCCTTTCTCTTGCTTTCTGTATTTGGGTTTTTGATGCAAGCAGCAAAAACTGATTCTGGGCAAGTTAGGCAAATAGGGCATTTATGGCAAGGATATGAGGGTAGCTTGGAACGGACCGAGGGCCAGGCTCTGATCAGGCAGGAATGTCACTATTGACCCAGCATTGCTATGGCTTCAACGATCTCCAGTCATTCAGCCTGCCGTCTCTTTTTCAAGTGATGGTATCCCAAAAGAAGGAGTCTTGGTTGGCCACGCCCCTTGGCTATATTGCAGCAGTAAGAGAAGAGATTTGGTAGAAGCCCTAAAGACCCTCTTTGACTTCTGTAGTGGCAGCACAGCTACCTGCTCCAGTTAGAAGCAGGGGCACTAGGGAGGGAGAATGGATGCTGGCTACCCCAAATGCCACATGCCCGCAGGTTTCATTCTATTTTTTCCATATGTGCTTCATTTCTTCCTACTTCTTCAACTTTCCTCCTCTCTCCTTAGTTGTTCTGTGTGCCCAGTATGGTGAGTATTCAGTTAAATAAAGGGGGATGTGGTGTCATAGGTAAGACAGATGCCATCGCCAGCATGGAATTTGTGTTGTAGTTTGGGAGGACCAGAGATTGAAGATGGATAAGCCACTTGATTTTTGAGGTGCTAGAGGTCAGAGCAGAAAAGAGGCTGAGCCACATCTTACAGAGCGAGCTTGTCCAACCCGCAGCCCACTAGCCACACGTGGTCCAGGACGGCTTTGAATGTGGCCTAATACAAATTCATAAACTCTTAAAACATTATGAGATTTTTTGTGTGTGTGATTTTTTTTCTTTTTTTCTTTTTTTCTTTCTTTTTTTTTTTTTAAGCTCATCAGCTATTGTATTAGTGTATTTTATAAGTGGCCCATGACAGTTCTTCCCATGTAGCCTGGGGAAGCCAAAAACTGGACACCCCTGTTGTAGAGGCTAAGACTCCAGGCCCCATTGGTTTGCTATCAGGGAAAGAAGCTCCATTTTAGAAAAACACACCCTAAATCATTGATGAATTGTTTCAAGTACTTGTATACATTTAATGTTGCTGTTTTCTCTGTAAGCAGTTACTCAGCTTTGATTTCAATCATCTGCAGTTTTTCGGTGAAAAATGCTAGCATCAGATACGGTATTTTTGGGAAAATCAGCTGTTAAAAAGTGAACAGCTGAAGAACTAAGATAACTGATTTCTCTCAACTTTTTTTTTTTTTTTTTTTTTTGCGGTGGAGTCTTGCTCTGTCACCCAGGCTGGAGTGCAGTAGCAGAAGTCCATTGCAACCTCCACCCCCTGAGTTCAAGCAATTCTTATTTCTCAGCCTCCCAAGTAGCATGAGCAGGTGGGACTACAGGCAACTGGCACCATGCCCAGCTAATTTTTGTATTTTTAGTAGAGACGGGGTTTCACCAGGCTGGCTAGGCTGGTCTGGAACTCCTGACCTCAAGTGATCCGCCTACCTTGGCCTCCCAAAATATTGAGATTACAGATGTAAGCCACCATGCATGGCCCCAACTTCTCCCCTCCCCACTGCCTGGATGTTTAAGTGCCTAATTCACCATCCCATTCTGCCATGTCCAGGGGAGAGTGTTTAGCCATAAAAATCACCTGGAAACTTGTTAAAAATACAAATGCTCAAGCTTCAATTTGGAGCATTGGATTTGAGTATAAATCTGTTTACCCAGAGCCCCACTCCCCAGCCTCAGGTAATTCTTCAGACGCAGAAAGTTTGGGAAAACTGCCCTAGGGAATACTTAGATTACTTGATTAAAGAACAATTGTAGTAACTTTCATTTTTTTCTAGGGCCTATTCCCAAGCAGCTAAGTTCTAATAGATGCCTCACTGTGTGTTGTTTATAGGATCTTTGTAAATTCAACATTGTTAATAGTTCCAGTTTTTCTCATTGGGGGAAGTCAAGGCATGTGACAAAATTTCCAGTACTCTTCCAGATCACCTGACCATTTGAAGCAGCTCTTCATTTATTCATATACATGACTCTCTGGAACTCCAGTTCTACCTCCATAATATCTCATACCTTTCTACTTGTTTTTATTCATGCCAACACCTCCCAGCATGCATTGCCGCTGAGCTAGATGTTCAGTAACTTCCTAACTTGTCTCTTTTCTTCCAGACTTTTCTTTTCATTCTACTCCCTCCAACAACTAAATAAATGAGAACCCTTAGAGATGTTGGAACCTCTCCCTGTTCACGGGAAGGCAGTGTGTATAGTTGTTAAATGAACAACTTCAGAGGATTAAATCTTAGCTCCACAACTTTAGTAGACATTGGTCATGGTTTTTAGTCTCATTTTTCTGACTTGTAATTTGGAGAAAACCACCTCATATAATTGTTAAAATTAAATGATAGTTTTTTTGAGCCATTTAGCAAAGTAGCAGGCACACAGTAAGTGCTTAATAAGTGTTCACCATTGCACTCATTAATGAGCAGTTTAAATAGTACGAAAATTACGGTTTTTGATAATTTGACATACTTTATTCTTATCGTTATCTGGGACAACTTCTTTTGTTGCAGTCAATTATTGGGCCTTTTCCCCCGGTTTTGTTTCACAGGCATTGCTCTGTTCAGTTCTGTTTTCTTTTTTGGATCCATTTTAGTCCTTTGTATTTCTTACTAAATTATTCATTTGATTGAGATTTAAAAATTAGTAGCATAAAGTTATGTGTAATATGCTTTTAAAATGACTTTACTTTCCCAATCCATGGTTATATTTGCTTATAAATTGTAAATTTGAGTATCTGTAATATCCTTTCTCTTTGCTTGATTAGTTTAGCCAGAGCTTTGGCTAAAGGTGCTTCTTTTTTTCCTTTTTTTTTTTTTTTTTTTGAAGCAGATCTAGGACTTATAAATTTTATACTTAAAATTTTTTTTCTAGTTCATCAATTTCTTATTTTCTCTTGTTATTTCAAAGTTTTTTATTTTAATGCTTAAAGTCCATTCTTTCTCATAAAACACCTTTAATCTGGAGACTGTGTTCAGTCATCCCCAGCCAACCCTGGGGCAAGCTTCTAGTCAGCTCTCCTCTTTCCAGCCTGCTCATGGTCATCCAGCCCCAGCTTGCTCAGAAAACCAGAGGCTTCCTAGGAAAGCTGTGTTAGTCAAGACTCTTCATCAGTGGTACCTGAAACCCAACTCAGACCAGCTCACATAGCAAGAGGAGCTGAGTGGCTCACCATATTGGGGTTCAGGTATAAGTGCGTTTAGGCATAGCCCAGTCCAGGAGTGCATGTGGTATTTTGGGAAAATGTCTTTTTCTCTTAGGTCATCTGCTTTTCTGTGATAATTTTGTTTTTCAGCAGCCTCTCCTATGTGGTAGGGAAAGATGGATCTTGTCTCTTTGGGTTTCACACTGTCCTTGTAGCCCTAAATGTCTTAAGTTGAGATAACTTCTCTCTTCAAATATTCGTCTCTGTCCCTGAAAAAGGATTCTGATGGTTTTGCCTGGGTTTACTACTGTTACTATTTTGTTGACTATTTCCTGTGGATTTGAATTGATGGAAAGACTATGCTTATGAAAATGAATAGGCTTTACTTATCTAAAGAACGTGGAAGGGAGTTAGCGTAGTTAGAATACAGACAGAGATATCTGTCATATTATCTGTGACAGATGGAGGTACATGCGACCAGTACCCAGAATCCTCACTGAGAATGCTCAGTTGCAGATGATAAGATCTGATGGAGAGAGAGGGTAAACCTCAACCTTTCTGAAGGTATAACTGCCACATTCCAGCCAGATGTCCCTCATCAGTCACAGTGTGGTCACTGCCCTTCAGTACCTGGCATAACCAAGCATGAGCACTCAGTCTCCCAAGCCTGCTCCCTGTACATTCCTGAATTCACTAGTGGAGCACTGAAACAGCCTGGCTCCCTGATGTGTGAGTCATGCCAGCAAGCCCTGAGATTGGCCACAGCCTCACCTGCAGGAGGTCCTGCCCAGCCCTGGTCTGGGGGAAGGACCTTCTGATTGGCCAGCAGGGGCCACAGCCTCACCTGCAGGAGGTCCTGCCCAGCCCTGGTCTGGGGGAAGGACCTTCTGATTGGCCAGCAGGGGTCACATACACCCCTTCCCTGACTATCAGTGGGACTTTACAGGGCACCAGAAAGAAACAGATGTCAACTCCAACAGTGTTTGCCGCTTCCCATGAACCTTAATGTGTGATAGTCTTGTTTTTCTTATTTTTTGTATTTTCTCAGTAATCTTGTTGCAGTTTGAATTTCCTCATTGATACAGAATTATTCAGGAGAGGCTATGTGTGTGTTTAATGTCCCCATGATCAGATATTTAGTTAGGTTTGGATTTGAGGTGCTAATCACCTCTTTCTTCATGAGATTTTTGGTCAGGAGAGTATACACCAAAGAATGGAGCCCAGTGGGGTTAAAATTTCAATTTTGAATGGACTCCCTGGTAATGACAAGTACTGAGAACAAGGCTTGAGTATCAGGTCGGAGTGATGGTTTCTGCTTCCTCCCCAGTTGAAGAATCTATCCCCAGTGAGGGAACAAGTTGATTTACCCACACAGGAACAGGCAGAGAGGTAGAAAGAGGCCTGATGGGGCTTCTAAAAGGCCCTGCCCAGTCTATTGGTCATATGGAGCTGGAAGCTTACCATAAGCGCTTTTTACCCAAGAGCAATTGGTCCCAGAGAGAAAGCTGGGCCCACTCTGGGTTTTTTATGTTAAAGTTGAGCCTCACTGATTGAACTAGATATTTCTCCATCTTGAGAATGAGTAGGGGGCTTGTGGACCAGGAAAATAAAGCACTTCACGTGGTGAGGTTAATGGCATTGTGATCAAAACTGTGGCCTGAACAAGCTTTCCTTTTTGGGGCTTAAGGTTCCCTCTTTGTTGTCTGATGGGCTGCTAATTTTTGTAAACATTCGGTAAGTACTGGAAAATTAAGGACACTCATGTTTTTTTGTTTTTTTTTTGTTTTATGGTAGAGATTCCTTGGCACAGATACTAGTCTTGGAAAGTACATTATTCCAGTCCTTTATAGTTTCCATTTCTGGACATGTTTCCTGAAAAACAGCTGCATCTAGTGCTCCTTTTGTCATGACCTGCCTTGACCATCCTGCCCTCCTGGCCCTAAGTCCCGCAGCCTCAGGTCAGTCCCAAGCTTGACCACCTCTTGGCTGCTTTTTGATGGGGGGGTGTCTGTACTTGGAGAGTCATTTCCAGATTCCAAATTCTGCTAAAGTGAGAGGGGATCCAAGTGTGCTGCTGTCTTTCACTTAGGCTGGAATTATGGTTCTTGCCACTTTCTCCAGAAGCCCCGATAGTTGCTTAACCAAGTCCTATGTCTATTATTTGTAGCATGTACTCCTCAAAGCCTGTGGGATGTAGATAGCACCACTCCTAGTTTTACTTGGTATTTCAGAAGACGGGAGGTTGATACTGTGCCTGAGTGAGTCTCTACCTGGAAGTCTCTCCTGGTGTCTTGCCTGCAGATGGCACTTGCCCCAGCCCACCCTGGCCTGTCCTGGCAGTAGCTCTCCCTTTATTTGTTCTCCTCTAGCACGTATCTTGATCATTCATTCATCTCGTTAATCACCGTGGTGCACATTGTGGTGTTTTGTATAAATATGTATGTAATGAGTATAGGCATAATTTTTATTCATTTATGTAAGAATTGTAAAAAGAGTTTTTTTTTAAGTAACAGTATTTATAATTTACACTTCCATTTAGAAAGGGAAAAGTTAGAATTATATATTCAGATGTGGAGCAATCATTAAGTGAGCCTACATCTGTGTTTCATAAGTCAATTTTTTTAATTGACAAGTGAAAATTGTATATATTTATGGTGTGCAGCATGATATTTTGACATAGGTAGAAATTGTGAAATGGCTTAATTCAGCTATTTAACATGTGCATTACCTCACATACGTGTGTGTGTGTGTGTGTGTGTGTGTGTGTGTGTGTGTGTGGCGAGAATACTTAAAATCCCTGTTAGCAATTTTCAGGTATGCAGTATGTTATTGCTAAATGTAGTTACCATGTTGTACAATAGATCTCTTATTTCTCCTGTCTAACTGACACTGTGGATCCTTTTACCAATATCCCCCCCAACCCCCACCTCTGGTAATCACCATTTTACTGCTTCTGTGAGTTTGACTCAAAATTTTAAATAACACATGTAAGTGAGAGCATGAGGTATTCATCTTTCTTTGCCTGGCTTATTCTGTAGGACTGCAGTATTTTGTGTATTAAAATAGAGTACATACAAGGGCAATTCGAAAAAATTCTTCTGAAGACAGTAGGAGTAAAGGAATCTCAGCTCCCAAATTAAGCCACGCTTTGCCAGATAGCTTTTTTCTTTTTTTTTTTAATTGCAGTAAGAACACTTCACATGATGGCTACCCTTGTAACAGATTTTTCTGTGCACAATATAGTATTGCTGACTACAGGTACAGTGTTGTACAGCAGATCTCTAGAACTTAGTGATCATGTATAACTGAAGCTTTGCTTTGCTTTTTTTTTTTTTTTTTTTGAGGTGGAGTCTCACTCTGTCGCCAGGCTGGAGTGCAGTGGCACAATCTTGGCTCACTACAACCTCCGCCTTCAGGTTCAAATGATTCTCCTGCCTCAGCCTGCCGAGTAGCTGGGACTACAGGCACATGCCACCACACCCAGCTAATTTTTGTATTTTTAGTAGAGACGGTGTTTTACCATGTTGGCCAGGATGATCTTGATCTCCTGACCTCGTGATCCGCCCACCTCAGCCTCCCAAAGTGCTGGGATTACAGGCGTGAGCCACTGAGCCCGGCCTGCTTTTAAGCTTTCTAATAGTCAAGGCAAATGAGATATAAGATTTCTTAAGTTTTGAGCAGCTACTCTTCTAGGGAAATGTGTTCAGATTCATCTCTAGATATGAAATCGAAACTCTTGGCCCTCTTTAGAAGCTCAGCCGCACGCATCAGGGGCTTTCATGTTTCAGTTGTTTTAATACATCCTGGAATGAGATTGTGGGTACTAAAACTCCTTGAATAAAGAATTTAGTTTTCCTCACCTTGCCTCCTTATCACCATGTAATTCTTCCAGTTCTTTGTTTCTTTATTTTTATTCTTTTTCTCCCTTTTCCCTCAGTTTTTTCCTAATGTTTAGACCAACCAAGATGGTGTACCTGTTAAATACATAAATTACCGAGAAGATATTTTCCTGGTTAAAATATCAGAAATATTATTGGCATTTGTGAAACCCTAAATTTAACACAGCTTCTTTACAAAAAATTTTCTACCACCTTCATGAAAAGGGTTTGCCCAAGTTATAAAGATGTGTGTTATGAAAGAACTTGAGACTTTTAGGAATTTGGACACTGTTTGGTTTTACATCTAGATATTTGACTTGGAAGAGTACAGTCTTTAAGTATTGGTCTATTTAAAGTAATTAGGCAATTACTTTACATTTGCGGGTAGGAGGTGACAAAATTGGATGTACTGATCCTAAAATTGTTGGGTAACATTTTTACACCTGACGTGACAGTTTTATGAAAATTTCATATGTGAAAAGCCAGTGTGTCTGCTTCAGGGTGAGATCAATTCTGTTGCAGTAGTTGTGATTATACCACGAGACACGTAAAACAAGCAAAGCAAAATAGAGAAACAGCTGGAGAACACAATTCTGCTTTTCCGAGGAAAATGAACTGAGCACTGTTGAGCAGCCTCTGACCCTTGGACCCACCGTGGGCCTAAGTGTAGTCTAATGCAAATCAGAAGGATTAGGGAAATGACATCTTCAGGGTGCCCTCCTTAGACAATCCTTCAGTGGAAGGGCAGGGGCCAGCCAAGACCCTCAGCATGGGGTCTCAGAGTAGACCCCTTCTTAGGGTTCTGACTGGAATGTTCTGGTGAGGCCCTCTGGGAAATAGCCACAAAAAAACTGCAAACCGTTCTGTGCCCGTTTTCTCTGACTCCACTCTCGTTGTGATGGTTGTTCCCACCCCTTTTAGAGACCAGCCATTTCACTTGGCCTCATCTCTCACCCAGCCTCCCAACTGGCCTCTCTGTCTCCACTTTTGCTCCCCTGTAGTCTGTTCTCCATCCAAAGCAGAGTACTCTTTCAAAAAAAGGTAAATTCCTTACCCAATCATGGCTTATTTGCACTTTGATGAGAGATTAAACATCCTATCTGCCCACCAGGTGCCGCCTGCTGTAGCTCATGTCTGGTCCTCTGGCCTCAGCTCATTCCTAGCCTCACTCACCTGCTTACTCTTCTTCACACCTGCCAAGGTATTCCCCCTGCCAGGACTCCTACACCTGCCATTTCCTCTCCCCAAAATGTTCTGCCCCACCTTGCATGGTTGCTCCCTCTCAGACCTCAATTTGAAACCTCCTCAGAAGAGCTTTTGTGACCACCCTGCTTAATTAGGTGCCCTCTTTCCCAGTGATTTTTCAAGATCTGCAGTGAATGGCTGTTTTGTAAATTTCGAAACCATTTGTGGATTGAGGTTTTTCTAAAATGTAGTGAAGTTGCCATAGCAATGTCAAAGTGCCGTAAAGGTTTTCAGCACTCTTGTGTTCCCCACTCTTCTCCTTGTGGGCTGGTAGCAAACAGTTCAGGCCAACGCCGATCTGTGGTTGACACTTTGGGGAGCAAGCAGCATTGCTCTGCTGATTACCCTGTGTATGTCCTTAGAACCAACGATTCTGCAACCCTTTGGCTTTTTGTGCGTGTTTGTCCTCAGTAGAATGAGCTCCATGATGACAGAGATTTTAGCTTGGACTTGTCACTCAAGTGGTTGTCTAAGATGTCATCATGGATAAGCTCCATGATGACAGGGATTTTAGCTTGGACTTGTCACTTATCCATGTGGATGTTCCGGCTCTCTGATGTTCCTACCCAGCGCAGCCCAGTTCACGCAGGAGAAAATCACAGAAGGCCCAGGTTTCATCTCCCTCCCCCGCTGGGTGGATCTGTTTCATTCTCCATATCCTGTATGAGTCTCTGAGTGATATTGCTAACTCACTGCATGACCTTAACCAGGGGACTTTAATACCACTTGCCTCTGTCTCCATCTCTGTGAAGTAGGCATGGTGTTTTCTTCCACTGTAAAATGAAGCAGTGCTTTTGGACACATTTTGTGATCTCCAAAATGCTCCCCTGAGTGGCTTCTCAGGTAGGCATTGATTTTGTAACTGAAGAACAAAAGCCAGTTTCCTCCTTGATGTTTTTAATGAGGGAAAGTGCAGCCAGCAAACTTCCTGTAAAGGGCCACATAGTAAATATTTTAAATGTTGCAAGCCACATAAGTTTCTGTTGGGTTTCCCCGCTACCTCTTTAAAAATATAGAAACTATTCCAAGCTCCAGAACCGTAGGAAAGCAGGCCAGGGTGAAGATTGCCAATCCATAGTGATAGTTGGAATTGTATTTCCGTGGGACAAAGTAAATTTTATTTTCGGTTTAAATGAAATAAAAAATGTGACCCATAACAGTTTTATTTTTCTTGAATTAGTCCTCTTGCAAAAAATGTTAATTACTTTATTCATACTTTACACCCCTTGTCTCTTGTTTTTAAATGTATCATAGTCAGTGAGCTTTGGAACAATTTGTCTCACCATAAAATCGTGGTTCTCCAGAGTGGGATTGGTGGTTTTTGTAGAGCAACCCAAAGCATAGTTTAGTTACACATTGGAAGACCAGCTTGATGATATGTCCAAAAGTGGACTCTGATAATAATGCATTTTTGCCTGCCATTCAAAATATATTATGGTCTTAATTTCCTGAAGTTTTTCCCTGATAATTTACTTATTTATAGACGTCTGATGAAATCTTCTATTGAATTTAAAGGTGATATGGTGTTCTTATTTCATTTCTGGCTAGTAGCCAGATGTGAATTACTACTAGCCAAGTTTGTGTAGTATTGTCAACTTTTTAATTGCTTAGTTACAAATAGGGTGTGCTTGGATACAACTCATCTTTTGTAAGAGCCCCTTTTCCTGCCTTTGCTGCCAGTATTTCCTGACGGCCATCTCTTGCCTCTCTTACAAACCACGTTGCCGAAATTCTTCTGCAGTGCCATTGTTTCCAGCGTTTCTAGTGTTTTGGTTTCTTTGTATGTGTGTTTTAAGACATTGTCTCTCTGTGTCACCCAGGCTGGAGTGCAGTGGCACGATCTTGGCTTACTGAAACCTCCACCTCCTGGATTCAAGCGATTCTCATGCCTCAGCCTCCTGAGTAGCTGGAATTACAGGCACCCCCCACCACACCCGGCTAATTTTTGTATTTTGAGTAGAGATGGGGTTTTGCCATGCTGGCCAGGCTGGTCTCGATCTTCTGGCCTGAAGTGATTCACCCACCTCAACCTTCCAAAGTGCTGGGATTACAGGCATGAGCCACCGCGCCTGGCCTCCCAGTGGTTTTTCAGTGTTCTTTGGTTGCAAAGTTTAGCAAAGTTCTCTGATTGAAATTGACGTGGTAGCAGGTCTTAGCAAGTCAAAAACGAAGTCGATAAAATAGTGCCTAGGTATCTCTAACTTTCTCTCTTTAACTCTGACATGTCTTGGAATAGCCAGCTGCTGAATAAGAAGCCCAGAACCCTGGCACTGTGTAAATGCAGATTATTGGCAGTGTGTGACCTGAACTACAGTATAGTGTGTTTGTTAGGAGCGTGGATCTCGGAGCCAACTCTGCCATCACGACTTTCTAGCTATAGGATGTTGGGCAACTTTTTAACCACTCCAAACCTCAGTTTCCCTATCTGTAAAGTTGGCATAATAAAGGGACCTTCTCATAGGATTATTGTGAGTTTTAAATAAGTTAATATTTGCCCCGTAAGGGTTAGCTGAGTTAGTGCCTTGTAAGCATTGGTTGTTATTATGTATTAGTCACTTGGCAGGAGCTGGGCAGGTATGAAGAAGAGTACGGAGGTGAGAGAGGCTGATAATGAGAGAGAAGAGGCACTGGCCGAGAGGCAAAGTGTGCTTTTTCTGATATATATTAGTGGATAACACTTTACGTGGAAAATCTTATATTTAACTCACTTTGTCCATTGTAATTTCTCCACAGGCCTTCGTGGAGGCCCAGAATAAGATCACTGTGCCATTTCTTGAGCAATGTCCTATCAGAGGTTTATACAAAGAGAGAATGACTGAACTGTATGATTATCCCAAGTATAGTTGCCACTTCAAGAAAGGAAAACGGTATGTGAGACTGCTTTTACTGAATTTCCTTTTTATTTTCAAAGCAAATGCTTTCTTAAATTGTAAAATACAAATTCCAGATAACTTATCCTTGTATAAGAGTAATTCATTATAAGGAATTAATTTCTATGCCTGAATATGAGAATAATATTTTTTGGTCTGTTAGGTATTGTCCAAATTGTTACAATAATGGTGAAGAAATTTAGTAGAGATATAAAGTAATCTGGATTGCAGGAAATCATTGTTGCCTTATGGTTAGTCATTGGTGAGATAGGATGATTCATAGACAGCAGTGGAGGATTGTTTGCCTCCAAAATTAATTACTTTTGGTTTATACTACTTGGAAACGTTTAATTCGGTATATTTCTTGCATCCCAAGAATGGTGAACTGGTGAAATTCACTTCTCTTGTTCCTGTCCCATTAACATCCACTTACACGTGCTTTTTTTGATCATTTATTAAATCTCTTCAGAGCCACTATCACAAATTTACTTTAGACTTTCTTGAGCCCTCTGCCATTCTCACACAGAGAAAAGCAAAGTAGAGTCTGCATTCCAAACCCTGCCTACCTATTTTTGTAAATAAGGTCTGATTGGGACACAGCCATGCTTATTGGTTTGTGTATTGTCCGTGGCTGCTTTTGTGCTACAGCTGTAGGCTTGAGTATTATAGTGACAGATTGCGTGGCTCATAGAGCCTGAAATATTTGCAGTCTTCCCCTTTACGGAGAAAGTGTGCTGACCTTCCACCCTAGCAGCCTGGCTAGGGAAAAGAACCAGAATGTATTTTAGAAAAATCTGCTTTGTTCTTCATTTAAAAGAAAAAGTTACTGCTTTCTTTGAATATCAATTTTTGTTTAACACATAAAATGGTCTTCATTTGTCTCCACTTGGCTAATGTGCAGAATTACAGTACATGATTTGATTATGGAAAGCAATTCCGTTAACAAACTCTAGGTAGGGAGAAATGATGGGACCTTTCACCCATGTCCCCACGTCCCTGTGATGGCCAGATGACGGTTGTACCTTTGTAGGGTTTTGCATTTTGCCTGCATGTGTTTGGTTTTACTCCACAAATAGAAGACTTCACAGCTAAATAAAGACCATCTCTGTTCCCCAGGTATTTTTATTTTTACAATACAGGTTTGCAGAACCAGCGAGTATTATATGTACAGGATTCCTTAGAGGGTGAAGCCAAAGTGTTCCTGGACCCCAACATACTGTCTGATGATGGCACGGTGGCACTCCGAGGTAATTGCTTTACAGAGAGGCTCATGGGACCTCTCTTGGAGCTCTGAAGTTAATGCAGTTGCTTTACCTCTGAAGTACCAGGCAGGGTGTGGACCATATTGTGGAACAGATGCACATACAATATCAGGAAAGCTAATTTTTGCACAGTATATTTAGAATACATGAATAGTCACATTCCTCTTTGCCACTGGGATGGCATGAAGCAGAACTGGAGGATAATTCACACTGGACCCAAATTAGCTTCTAGAGCTTCTGGGATCTTGAAGTATCATCATCATTTCCTATAACATCCCTGAGACATATCTATGATTACAAAAAAACAAGTTGTCTTCTATGAGAAATTTAAGCTGTACAAAGAATGTTCCAACTATAAATATTAAACAGGAAAGAATATTTTTCAGATCAGTTTCCCTCTTGGGAAGGAGACGATCAGAATTTAAAAAATCTGTTTAATTGTCAGCATGCTAGAATTACAAGTAAAAACACACAAATCTTGTAGAAATGGAACAGCTGGGTATCCTGTTACCTGAAGATGCAGATTTAAAGACTAAATTTGTCCACACTTGCTGTACATTTCTTACTTAACTTTGCCCCTAAAATAACCTCCTCCACAGACCACAGAGAAGATTACCAGGTTTGTTGTGCCATAAACAGAGTTCTAGGGTAAGGAACTAAATTATTCTCCAGTTCTGTGGTTTAATAATTGTAAACTCTACAATGACAACGTCCTAGATGATGTTGGCTCAGCATTTCCCCTGTAGTATCTTCTGGTTTTGTAGAAAAAAAACATAAGATTAGGTATGGCCCTCTAAAATCGAGAAATTGGAACATTGAAGTCCTCTGTAATTAGTAAGATGGGAGTTACAGAGCCCGTTCCATCAGACCTGTTCAAAGACCCTTTTATGCAAGCACTTCTAACCATGGTTCAGTCGTTCAGTGGTCCACCCTCCCCTCCCTCTGAGTGGGCTGTGTGTGTAAACAGTGATTCTTTATCAAACCAATATTGAAAATAAGACATCCGCCAGCTTGATAAGAATGTTCTTCCATGAATCTGAGCATGTAGTTTTAAGTGAATTTAATGTACAGGTTCTGTTGAAGTAACATATCCCATAAAGGAATTCACTTAGTTTCCACAAGGATCTATCTTGCAACCCATTCAGAGGAACAGGGTCTTAACTCCCACTCCAATAATGCATTCTTCTAGGTGCCTTCTTTATGGAATGTTTACCATGGACAAAGCCTTGATGGATGAGAAGTAAATTAGGCATGAGACCTGCCTCAAACACTCATTGAGTTTTCTAAGAGTGGTGTTATAGGGAAGTTATCACAATAGGAGTAAACGTTCAGATTCTTTTCATAGTATATGATTTTTAAACATACATTTCAAGTCAAAAGGTTTTATTTAAATTTTCTGAAAATTTTCTGATATATATATATATATAAACAATGGAAACACTCCAGTGCTATGTAGAATAAAAGGTGAATATGCTTCTTCCTCCCATCACCTTCTAGACTCTTTTCTGCATTTACATACATATGAACCTGGATACTTTATAGGACTTACAGTGGCTAATGAGTAGGTTCTGTGAAATGTTAAACTAATTTCCCATTAATTGAAATTTCATGTAAAAGAATAGGAAACCTCTGATAATAGTTGAGCTTAAAATTTACAGTCCCCAGTAAAATTTAGCAAACAGCCTAAGAGGAAATCTCTGGTGTCAGAGTCTCCAGTAGGAGGTATTGTATCAAATACTTTACATACTTACATATATAGATGTGTTATAATTATAAAAGCTAGTATGAAACACAGGCAATAAACATTCCATAGTGGTTAGAACATTCCATCAGAGCCCTAAGGATTGTATATGGCACAGCAGTCTATAGACGTGTCACTTTTCCTTTCACAGTTTCTTGTGGAACGTGAGTATACCGGAAGCCTTCATTGTAAACCCTCAGGCTTTATTTACCTGGGCCTGTGATGGTCAGATAGTGTCAACATTAATCCTTGTGCACAAGAAATGCCCTGAAAATTAGGCTGTAACCGGGGATTTTAGATAGTTTGGAAACAATCCCGCAAATTATCTAACGGGTACAATTTAGTTCTATTATGTGGTGTGTGCCATAATACAGTCATTACTCTAAAAGCAGTTTCCTTTTTCTCTTTATTCCCTTTAGAGTATAAATAAAATATGACAGAAGTCCCAGACGAGGTCTGCTTTTAACTGAATTGCCTATTGAATTACAAAAATTTCAGAATGAAAGCATTTTAGTGGGCATACAATCCAATATTGCATTTTACAGAAAAATTAAGACCTGGAGAGGTTAGGAAGCTTGTCTAAGGTCATAAGCGTAATTCCAGTAAGGCTTGGACTGAGCCCCCAAGATTCCTCACTACCAGATTCCTGTTCCTTTTGTTGCCACATTCTACCTCTGTCTTATGAAAGAGAATGAAAGAGAGCTTTGTCAGATGGCATGGAGGACAGTGGAGTTGTGTTCCCATGTTCGTCATTGGGTGATTTCTCCTGTGTCCCATAGGCTATGCGTTCAGTGAAGATGGTGAATATTTTGCCTATGGTCTGAGTGCCAGTGGTTCAGACTGGGTGACAATCAAGTTCATGCAAGTTGATGGTGCCAAAGAGCTTCCAGATGTGCTTGAAAGAGTCAAGTTCAGCTGTATGGCCTGGACCCATGATGGGAAGGGAATGTTCTACAACTCATACCCCCAACAGGATGGAAAAAGTGATGGTGAGTGAAGACTTCAGATGAAGCACATTTTTCATATAATGAAGTGTGACTTCACGTGACTGAAAGAGATGCTAAACCCCACATAAAGGTTGTGTGGTCCAGAACCATGTTTTCTCAAAGAGTGTTGTATCAGTTGGCTTTGCTGTGTAATAGAAGGTACCAAAATGTCGTGGTTTAGAATCATAACCATTTATTTTTGCTCTGAGCCTGTGGGTTGGCCGGATAGGTCTTCTGGGCTTAGCTGAGTTCTAACGTGTCTCTGTGGTCAGCTGCAGGTTAGTTGGTTCATCTTGGCTTGGCTCTTTTACATAATCTGGGACCTCAGCTGGGATGACTAGCAGACTAGCCTGGGCTTACTCATATGGCAACTCAGTAGAATTACAAGAGGGGGCGCTGAAAGACACAGACTTCTTGATGCCTAGGCTTGCGTTGGCTAAAGCAAGTCACAGGGCCAGCCTCTTTTCAACGGGTGGAGAAATAGATACAGGGAACTGTGGAAAACTGGGATCATTATTACCGTCAGTCATTCCCTTATAGATGTGTTATATCTCCTAAAGGGATTATGGATATGAGTTTTTAAACAAAACCAAACTATTCGATGATGTTGAGTGATTATAAAACTTTCCTACCATAGTAATCACATATTCTCCTCTGATCAGAAGTTATAGGTCACCTGTTGGTTGCCACTTATCTTGAGACTTTTCTCCCTGTTACTTCGTGGACATACCTTTGTTGTTCTCCTCTTTAACTGCACAAAGATCCTTTTGTGTTCAAGTGGTTCCTTCTCCTTTCCTCCTTCACTTCTAATTTTCCCAGACAGGAAGGGCTGTATACCTTGTATCTTACAGGTACAAGCTGTCATTTTCTTCCTTTTGCTACCCTGCATTTCTGTGTGGTATGTAGCATTTTCTTGTCAGGTTAGTTGGTCTTTACAGTTGAGTTTTACGATCTCTGTGTTAGAGATTAGGAGCTCAGGGGCAGAGGCTTTGCTGGAGTGCTGGGACCTGGCAAGAAGCACAGCTACTCCAGTGCTTTCTACTATACATTGCTGTCCTCTTACCATGACTTGTATCTTTGTCATCTTTAAATATTCTCGCTCTCTTTTCTGTTTTTCCCCCAGTTAAATCGGGAATAAGGCTATAGTGCTTTTCATCTCTTTTGGCTGTGTTTAGTTTTTTCTGCCTTTTGATTAGGCTACATCAAGATTTTTTTTTAATTCACCGATGAATTAGAAGAGAAGCTAAAAGTAGGCTTCTAACATTCAAGGATGTTGGCCAAAGAAAGACATCTGTGCTCTGAAAATGAAATTAGCTGCCTAAGAGTGTCCCAGAGTTAAAAAATGTTAGTTATTGCCACGTTCTGGGAGACAAAAAAAATGTAACTGGCTAATTCATGTTAGATACAATGTTATTACGTCAGCTTGTAAAAAACACAAATTATTATTTACTATCAGCTTTCAGTGACACCAAATAATAATGATTAGTAATTGTGATAGCTATAAGAAAGCCAACATCATCTTCTAGCTGTAATTTTGCTGCCCTCTTGTTGAGAGGATCTCAGTAGCCTCTCAGGCTATGATGAGAACCTTACAAATGAAGCTAAGCAGTTCCTACCATGTGCTTCTTACCGGTGTTCCCAAAAGCTCAGTGACAGTCACTTAAGTGCCATAAAGCTTTTTTTTTTTTTTAACGTTATGATAGTATCTTACCTTTTTTTTTTTCCTTGCCCTGAAAGCCTGGTACATCATCATAATGAAAAAAGAAGTTCAGCCTCAAAGCAGTCTCCAAAATCAACAAATATGAGTGAATTACTTTCAGGTTGATATTCAGCTGACGTTTAACTTTTTGAAAAATAAAGGTTAGTTTTTAGAACAGTTTTTTTTTTTTTTTTGAGACGGAGTTTCGCTCTTGTTACCCAGGCTGGAGTGCAATGGCGCGATCTCGGCTCACCGCAACCTCCGCCTCCCGGGTTCAAGCAATTCTCCTGCCTCAGCCTCCCGAGTAGCCGGGACCACAGGCACGTGCCACCATGCCCAGCTAATTTTTGTATTTTTAGTAGAGACGGGGTTTCACC
>PVKV010021075.1:0-20010 GCA_004027835.1 Alouatta palliata
CACACACAGACATCATCTACACACAAATCCACACACACAGACATGCATCTACACACAAATCCACACAGACATGCATCTGCACACAAATCCACACACAGACATGCGTCTACACACAAATCCACACAGACATCATCTACACACAAATCCACACACACAGACATGCATCTGCACACAAATCCACACACACAGACACATGCCCACACGTGCAGACATGCATATACACACAGAAATCCACACACATGCCCACACATGTAGACATGCATACACACAAATCCACACACACGCCCACACGTGTAGACATGCATACACACAAATTCACACACAGATGCCCACACGTGTAGACATGCATACACACATCCACACACACAAGCCCACTTGTGTAGACATGCATACACACAAAAATCCATACACAAATATGCCCACACATGCAGGCATGCATACACACACAAAAATCCACACACACATGCCCACGTGTGTAGACATGCATACACACAGATATACACATGCTCACATGTGCAAACATGTATACAGACACAAATGCCCACAAATACAGATATGCGTATGCACATATACAAACTCATATACATAAACACCTGCACAAATGTATGCATATGCACACGAGCCTGCATACTCACACACATACATGTGCACACACACACGGTTGCATGCATGCACACATCTGCATATACACATGCACATGCACAGACACGTATGCATGCACACACATGGGGGATGAGGATAGGAATGGGACAGCCCCCACCCTGGGTGGGAACCTGTTCTGAGAGCAAGACATCAAATTTCTGCAGCCAAAGCCCTTGCTCACGAAGACACAAATTGCTGCCGGGGTGGGAGGTCCAGCAAACACCTGGAGGAGAGTCACACCGACCGGAGGGTCCCCATCGGGGTGGATCACGTCAGGCGCAGCGTGATGGTTGAGGTAAGGCCATGTCCTCGTCCCTGGTCGTTCCATCCTTCAGCGACCTGGGACCAGGGCCTGATTCCTTTAGCCATGAGGCTGGGGCCAGCTGGAATGTGTGGTCTGAAGCCAGCTAGGGTCTGGGTAGCCTTCATGGTTTATGCTTAAGAGCTCAGGGTGCCTGGACTTCAGGGTACTTCCTCATTGGAGGATGGTGGTGGTCTGGTCCCTCCCTCCAGTGCAGACTGGGCTTTGGTGAAGCAGCCTGGGACTCTTGAGGGGCCACAGCATGTGCTCCCTGACCCCTGGGTGAACTATCTTGGAAGGCCATGTGCCTCATCTCGTGGCTGTCATAGGCATTTGTGGGGACCATGACTCAGCATTTGGGGTATTGTCCTTGGATTGCCCATGTAGGAAGGACACAGAGCCTCGGGGGCAGAGGCAGGCGTTGGGATCTCGCAGACACCCTGGCTGTGAATCCAGGATTGGCCACTTGCCCGTGGTCTCGGGAGCATTCTGGCTTTCCAGCCCTGCTCCGTTAAGACAAGAGGGCCTCACCTTTGTAAGACGGGGTGGGAGGCCAGAGATGACACACACAGATTGCTGGAAATAGAAATAGATGCTTGGTGCTACAAAGAAAAATCAGCACTGAGACAAAGGATCTTTCATCAACACAGTTTTCTTCCTGGACTGCAGGAAGGGTGCTCTCACTAGCCATCTTGCCACGAGAGTACAATGAACAAAGGAAAATAGCTAATTTATTCCTTACGCATTTGGGGTCATCCTTACTGCTGTGTCTGATCTCTGTTGGCCGGAGCCAGACCTCACAGTCTAAACTAAAACCCCATTGGCTAACAACTTGAAACTTTTCTAAACAGGTAAAAGCAATGGAGGGCAAAAAAAAAAAGGAATTTCATATAAGGAAGGGGCAGAGGCTGTGAGCTGGGACACGCCTGTGAGCACGTCCAGCACAGATATCTTTGTTAAAGTACAAAGACATAGAACATACTACATGCCTGTAAGCATTTCTAAAGGCACATAGGACGGGGCTTCTAGCAAAAAGGCAAGAAGGCTTTTGAAGAGTGTTTAAAACAAACTATTATTTCTAACACTTAGGAATTTTTCTTAAACAAGAAGAACTTTTCTACTTCCCACACAGATGCCTCAGGGCTGGGCGTGCAGTAGCCACATGTCCCACCTTTTCCAGGCTGCTTGGACGCATCAGAGCCCTACTGAGGTTCCATTTGGTGCTTCACCAACGGCAGCCCCTAACATCGGCCCCAAGGGTCTCACATTCCCCAGAGGCCCAGCTGCAAACAGCACACAAATCCACACACCCCGTGCCTTCCCTCCCTCCCTGCTGGCATCCTGCCGGCCCTGAACACCAGTGGTTTCTGTCAGCACCAGGAGTCATGCGCCCGCTGGGCAGAACTCCGGAGCAGTGACAGTGGACAGGTCGCCGCTGTAGCGTCATTGATGTGATGTGATGGATTCATCGGGGACAGGAACGCTGTCAGGTGGGGACTGAGTTCTCTGTGAGCCAGCAGGATGGGATGGTCCCAGTGGAGAAATGCAGAGACCCCGGGTCACCCATTGCCCGGCCAGGGCATCCTCCCTGCCCTCCTAAGGCCCGAGAGGGAGGCAGTGAGCCCCTCCGAGCTGCAGAACCTAGAGGCCTGGCGGTCTTGCCTGCTCCCCTCAAAGAAGGGATTTCTCAGTGCACACAGAGAGGCTGAGGGCCTCCTTCCCCAGAGCCTTTCCTCCCATCCACACCGCAGAGTGATCTCTGCAACTGCAGTGTCCACTTGTCCAGCCTCCTGCAGGCAACTCTGCGGGACAGCGGGAAGGATGTAGGCACCAGAAGACTTGAAATACTGATGCAAAGATGAAGCTACAGTTAGAAAAATAATTTGTAGGGCCGGGGGCATGGCGGCTCATGCCTGTAATCCCAGCACTTTGGGAGGCTGAGGCAGGCAGATCACAAGGTCAGGAGTTCAAGACCAACCTGACCAACATGAGGAAACCCTGTCTCTACTAAAAATACAAAAATTAGCCGGACGTGGTGGCGCGTGCCTGTAATCCCAGCTACTTCGGAGGTTGAGGCAGGAGAATTGCTTGAACCCAAGAGGTGGAGGTTGCAGTGAGCCGAGATCGTGCCATTGTACTCCAGCCAGGGTGACACAGCAAGACTCCGTCTCAGGAAAGAAAGAGAGAGAGAGAAAGAAAGAGAAAGAAAGACAATTTAAGAAATAAGACGTACCAGATGTGTGGCTTGATAAAGCAGCAAAATGCTCCTCCTGCCTCTTCCCACCAGAGGGTTTGGGCGCCACCTGCTGAACTGGGCTTAGCAAGAAGCTCAATAGGACACGGGGGCCGGTGGGGAAGCGTCACCTGAGCACAGCCCATCATGGGCTCTGTACCAGGGTGGGGATGGCTTGGCAGGTGCTGGAAGTGCCCACACCGCTCTGCCAGGCTCCCCTGCTGGCCTGTGAATGGACTACGATCCTCTACGTCTGCTGGGAGGCTGAGAGCTTGCGATCATCTCCACGTAAATTTCACCTCAGTGAAATTCCAAAAAGCAAAGAGGAGACAGAAGTAATCGGGGCATCACTGGAGTGACAGGAGGCCTGGCCAGCCAGGGAGTGGGCTCCGGAGTGAGAGCCCCGGATTCGGATGGAACCGCTGGGTGGTTAAATGAGAGTGTCCGTGGAAAGCTCTCGTGGTGTCCGGCCTGTCTACTAAAGACCCACGTGCTGTTGTCACACAGCCATTTACAACATTCAACTGGGGAATCCCAAAGTCAGGAATATACTTTCTATTTTAGGAAATGTCCATCAGCTGATGAATTAGAGAAATGAATATGGGTCAGTGAAATGCAGTTCCTGAATGCAATGAAATATTATTCAGCTGTGAAATGGAGGGCCGAGTGTGGTGGCTCATGCCTGTGATCCCAGCACTTTGGGAGGCCGAGGTGGGTGGATCACCTGAGGCCAGGAGTTTGAGACCAGCCTGATCAATATAGTGAAACCCTGTCTCTACTAAAAATACAAAAATTAGCTGGGCGTGGTGGTGCATGCCTGTAATCCCAGCTATTTGGGAGGCTGAGGCAGGAGGATCGCTTGAACTCGGGAGGTAGAGGTTGCAGTGAGCCAAGATTGTGCCATTGCACTCCAGCCTGGGCGACAGAGTGAGACTCCATCTCAAAAAAAAAAAAAAAAAAAAAGATAGAGACCCTGGAAAGCCAGTGGTGTAGCTAGAAGGCCTGAGAGCTGGAGAGCCGATGGTGTAGATTCCTTCTGGGGTCTGAAGGCCTGGGAACCAGGAGCAGGAGAAGATCGATGTCCAGCTCAAGCAGTTGGCAGAGAGGAACCATCTTCCTCTCCCTTGTTCTGTCAGGAGGCGCCAAACAGCTTGGATGATGGCCACTCGCACTTGAGAGGGCCATGTGCCCTGCTCGGTCCTCCAACACAAATGCTGATCTCTTGCAGAAGCACTTCCTGGACACCCCCAGAGAGAGTGTTTGACCAGCTACCTGGGCATCCCAGAGCTCAGTCCAGTCGACACCTAAAACTGACCATCCTAGGCCGGGCTCGGTGGCTCACGCCTGCAATTCCAGCACTTTGAGACGCCAAGGCATGCATTTTGTTTAAGGTCAGGAGTTCGAGACCAGACTGGCCAACATGG
The DNA here is from genome assembly GCA_004027835.1 of Alouatta palliata. NCBI lineage: Eukaryota > Metazoa > Chordata > Mammalia > Primates > Atelidae > Alouatta > Alouatta palliata. Next base: position 4,601 of record PVKV010021075.1, read on the forward strand.
TGAAACCCCGTCTCCACTAAAAATACAAAAATTAGCCTGGCATGATGGCACGTGCCTGTAGTCCCAGCTACTTAGGAGGCTGAGGCAGGAGAATTGCTTAAACACAGGAAGTGGAAGTTTCAATGAGCTGAGATCGTACCACTGCACTTCAGCCTGGGCAACAGAGACTGTGTTTCTAAATAAATACATAAATATATGAAATTGACTGTCCTAATGGATGAGGGGGCTTCCAGGCCACCTGGCTGCAGCTGCTCCGTGTTAACCCTTTGAGGTCTGATCCGAGGGCTCCCACAGGGATCATGTTAGTCAGACTAAGCCCTGTAAGGTATAGGGGGTTAAATTCTAGGCATCCCTTTTTAAGAGACTGAGGAAGCTGCCTTCTGATATTTGGGGTCATCCATACAAGAAGCAGAAGTGGCTGGGTGCGGTGGTTCATGCCTGTAATCCCACCACTTTGGGAGGCTGAGGCTGGCAGATCACCTGGGGTCAGGAGTTCGAGAGCAGCCTGGCCAGCATGAAGAAACCCCATCTCTACTGAAAACACAAAATTAGCCAGGCATGGTTGGCACATGCGTGTAACCCTAGTTACTTGGGAGGTTGAGGCAGGAGAATCGCTTGAACCCAGGAGGCGGAGGTTGTAGTGAGCCAAGATCGCACCATTGCACTCCAGCCTGGGCAACAAGAGCGAAACTCCATCTCAAAAAAAAAAACAAGAGATGTGGTGGACAGACAGCGGGACAGAGACCTGTCATTGGCAGATGCGGGAGCCCCTCTCACAGCGCTCACAGATGTCAAATGAAGCCTCAGAGCCTCGCTATCTTGGCCTCATCATGTCCCCTGCCCAGAGGGAGATGGGAGGGAGGGGGTGTCTGAAGGGGAGGGGAGGGATGTGAGCCCCATGACAAGTCTACAAGCAGTTGGTGACTTTCATTTGGCCAGCAAGAGGGAGCAGCCTCAGTGTCCCCACCGGAGCCTGGGAAGTGGGTGGCCCTGTCCTGCTCGATGCACCTCTGATCTTGGTGTGGCTGTGCTGATACCATGCAAACCAGGAGAGCCAGCCGTTCCACTGAGCTGACCATCCCTATCATTCCTCCGGCACTCAGTTCTCCTTGTTTCTTTGTTTCAGGCTGAAGGAGTCCCCCGGGCGTACACCTACAGTGCATTCTTCTGTCCCAACGGTGAGTCCCTGTGCCCATCCTGCTAAGGAGCGGCCGCCTGGCTGGGTCAGGACTTTGGCCTTCCCTCTTTTCCACACTGTGGGGGCTGTTTCAGTGCAAAGTGAGCACCTGCCCTTCCCGGGGGAAGGGGACACTGTGGTTAGGAAGAGCGATGTCCCAGCTGGGGACAGGCAGAGCCAGTGTGAGGGTGGGACATCCAGCACACAGGGTATGAATGCACAGGAATGTACATGACAGATGCCAAGCAAGAAGGTTAGGCTGGCCGGGCGCAGCGGCTCACGCCTGTAACCCCAGCACTTTGGAAGTCTGAGGCAGGTGGATCAGTTGAAGTCAGGAGTTCGAGACCAGCCTGGCCAATGTGGTGAGACCTATCTCTACTAAAAGGACAAAGTCATCCAGGTGTGGTGGTGTGTGCCTGTAGTCCCAGCTACTCGGGAGGCTGAGGCAGGAGAATCGCTTGAACCCAGGAGGTGGAAGTTGCAGCGAGACAGGTTTGTGCCACTGCACTCCAGCCTTGGCGACAGAGTGAGACTCCATCTCAAAACAACCAAAACAACAATAAAACATGAGGCTGGACCTAAAGATCACACCTTACACAAGCGTGAACCCAAAACCAATCATGGACTTACATGTAAAACTACAGTGCTTTTAGAAAAAAGCATAGGACAACCTAGACAACAGGGTGGAATCCCATCTCTACAAAAAAAAAAAAAAAACAAACTTAGATCTGGTGTTGCACGCCTGTAGCCCCAGCTACTTGGGAGGCTCAGGTGGGAGGATTACCTGAGCCCAGGAGGTGGAGGTTGCAGTGAGCCTTGATTGTACCACTGCAGTCCAGCCTGGTTGAGGGTGAGGGGGGAGGGAAGGGAGGGAAGGAAGGAGGGAAGGAGGGAAGGAGAGAGGGAGGGAGGGAAGGAAGGAAGGAAGGTAGGTAGGTAGGTAGGTCGGTCGGTCGGTCATTTAGGGCCAAGCAGTTTTTAGACTTGAAAAGCACAATCTACAAAAAGAAACATTAGTACATCGATAAACCTCATCAAAATTAAAAAGTTTTTTCTCCATAATAAACTCTGTTACAGGAGGAACTATAGTCTACAGACTGGGAGAAAACACATTTGCAAACCTTATCAAAGGACTAGTGTTGCAATATATAAAGAAGTCTCCAATTCAGTAGTGAATAAAACAAACCATCTAATTAAAAAGTGGGCAAGGCTGGGTTTTGTCATTTTTGTTGGGTTCCTTTTGGTATCCATCTCTTTGGTAAATTTCTCACTTATATCCTGAATTGTTTTTCTGATTCTTTGTATTGTTCTTCTGTATTCTCTTTTGTCTCACTGAGCTTAATTTATACCATTACCATTATTATTTTTTGAGACAGGATCTCACTCTGTTGCCCAGGCTGGAGTGCAGTGGCACAGTCGTGGCTTACTGCAGCCTTGACCTCCTGAGCCCAGGTGATCCTCCCACCTTGGCCTCCCAAGAAGCTAAGACTACAGGCACGTGCCACCATGCCTGGCTAATTTTTTGTATTTTTGTTAGAAATGGGATTTTGCTCTGTTGCCCAGGCTGATCTTGAACTCCTGGGCTCAAGTAACTCACCTACCTTGGCCTCTCAAAGTATTGGAATTAGAAGCGTGGGCCACCTCACTTGGCTAACATCATTATTTTGAATTATTTTTCCAAGATTACATACTTTTTTTTTTTTTTTTTGAGGCGGAGTCTGTCTCTGTCACCCAGGCTAGAGTGCAGTGGTGCGATCTCAGCTCACTGCAACCTCCACCTCCCAGGTTCAAGCAATTCTTCTGCCTCAGCCTCCCAAGTAGCTGCGATTACAGGCACCTGCCACCACGCCCAGCTAATTTTTATATTTTTAGTAGAGACGGGGTTTCACTATGTTGCCCAGGCTGGTCTTGAACTCCTGACCTCGTGATCCACCCGCCTCGGCCTCCCAAAGTGCTGGGATTACAGGCGTGAGCCACCGTGCCCGGCCTACGTACTTTTTTTTTTTTTTTTTTTGAGACGGAGTTTCGCTCTTGTTACCCAGGCTGGAGTGCAATGGCACAATCTCGGCTCACCGAAACTTCCGCCTCTTGGGTTCAAGCAATTGTCCTGCCTCAGCCTCCCAAGCAGCTGGGACTACAAGGTGCGTGCCACCGTGCCCAGCCAATTTTTGTATTTTAGTAGAGACGGGGTTTCACCATGTTGTCCAGGATGGTCTCGATCTCTTGACCTCGTGATCCGCCCGCCTCGGCCTCCCAAAGTGCTGGGATTACAGGCGTGAGCCAGCACTACCTACATGCATTTTTTTATTGGAATCTGTTGCTCCAGAATGACTGTGTTTCTTTGGCGATGTCACATTTCCTTGCTTTTTCACGTTTCTTGTGTTCTCACAGTGATGTCTGTACATCTGGTGTGACAGTTGCTTCTTCCGATGTTTTGAATTTGCTTTAATGAAGGAAGACTTCTTCCTGAAGCTGTATCTGTGGTGATGGCTGGGTAGAGCGTTCAGCTTGATCCTGGGTGTGTATGGTATAGTGCATAGCCTAGTCTCCGTATGATTTATTCGACAATGAAGAGCGTCAGTGCTGTCTGGGATTTCCTCAGTGACTTAGGGTGCAGTTATTAGTGGAGGCTATGATGAAGTTTTGCTTGGGATGGGGAAGCCAGATGGGCCTGTCCTCAGGCCCCAGTGGTGGCAGCAGTGGGCAAAGCATGTGTTCCTTGAGCACCAGGGCATTGTACACTGGTACCAGTGTTAGTGGGTCCTGGTGGGCCAATTCTTGGACTTCCAGGAAGCTTGCTTGGATGCCAGTAATGGCAGTCGTGGGCCAGGAAGGTGGGCACGTTCTTGAGCCCCTGGGCAGTGGGCATGGTGTGGGCACTAGCAGTAGCAGTGGTGGGCGGGATGACCCTCTGGCTTCCAAGCAGTCTTCTCTGGTCTTGGTGGTGGCTGTGACAGGCTGGGTGGGCCAGTCTTGCCCGCAGGTGGCACAGGCAGATGTGTGCCAGCTGTGGTGACAGTGGCAGGTTGGGTGAGCCTGCCTTCAGGTGCCTAGGAGGAGCATTCAGGTGCCAGCAGTGGTGGACCAGGCTGGGCAGTCTCAAGGCCCTTGGATGGCACCCTCAGGCACTTGTGAGGGCAGAGCTGGGCCGGGCCAACCTATCTCACGCTCCCTCGTGGGGTGTGCAGGTGCTGGCTATGGTAGGCGGGGTGGGGGGATTCTCAGGGCTCCAGGGGAATGCTCAGCATTCAAAAATTAGCCAGGCATGGTGGGAGCTGCCTGTAATCCCAGATACCCAGGAGGCTGAGAGAGGAGAATCACGTGAACCTGGGAGGTGGAGGTTGCAGTGAGCCAAGATCGCCCCATTGCACTCCAGCCTCAGTGACGAGAGTAAGATTCTGTCTCAAAACACACACACACACACACACACACACACACACACACACACAACTGGAAGACTGACACCTTCTGACACTGAGTCTTACCATAGAGTTACAGAAATCACCACAATGTGATACGGGTGTCAGCAAACACAAATGCATCAATTATTATGTGGGGAGAGGGGCTAGTTAGAGGTATCTGGTACTTGAATACTGGGTAGGGTGTAGCAGCTTCCAATGGCAGTGCGTGGCTGGGGAGCATGAGCCTTGCTTATGCTTTAGCCTCTGGCTGCAGCGGCCCCTGGTGGCAGTTGCTGCGGGTTGGGGAGTTAGCCCTCGGGGAACATGAAAATGTGCAGCAGCTTCCCTGCTGGGGGCAGCGAGGTCATTGCCAATGGCTTGGGCTTCAGTCCTGGTGGCAGCAGCCAGCCACGGTGGTGGCTGTGAGGGGGAATGTCAGTGGGACTCCAGAGATTCGAAGATGCAGGGGCTGTCTGGCCCCTAGGGAGAATGCAGCCTGGCAGTGGCTGGGATCTCGATAAGGTGCCCTGCTGTCGCTGCTTAGGGCTGAAGGGTGTGTGAGACCCAGCCTTGGTCCCCTCTCTGGAACAGTATCTGCACAGTCTCCAGGTAGCTCCCTAGGCTAGTCTGTGGCCCACGAGGACCTAGGGGCTCTCCCATGGCTAGAATTCCTAGAGTCCACAGTGGAAATGGGGACCACTGGAATCTATTCACTTACCCTTTCCTCACACTGAGGAGCTACTCCAGGCTCCCAGCCAATTCTCGCCAAGCACCCTGCCTTATTTCCATTTCCTTCTTCACTTTAGGTGTTTCTTGTCACTTCTCTGTTGAATCTCCATGTTCTTAGATGGACTCTTCAAAGTGTGATTATCCACTTGCTATTTTTGTTCCTTGTCAAGGAGGCGAGTAGCAGATGCCTCTAAAAAGCCCCTCTCGTCACATAATAATTCATGCATTTGTGTTTGCTGACACCCATATCACATTGTGGTGAGTCCTAGCTTTATGGTAAGTCTCAGTGTCAGAGGGTGCTAGTCTTCCAGTTGTGTGTGGGGGTCTTTTCTTTTTTCTTTTTTGAGATGCATTTTCACTCTCATTGCCAAGACTGGAGTGCAATGGCGTGATGTCAGCTCACTGCAACCTCCACCTCCCAGGTTCAAGTGATTCTCCTGCCTCAGCCTCCTGAGTAGCTGGAATTACAGGCACCTGCCACTGAACATGGCTAATTTTTGTAGTTTTAGTAGAGACAGAGTTTCATTATGTTGGTCAGGCTGGTTTGAACTCCTGACCTCAGGTGATCCATTTGCCTTGGCCTCCCAAAGTGCTGGGTTCTTTATCAAAGTTGAGCTCTCCTAAGTCCTTTGCATGTCCATATAAATTTTGGAATCTGTTTAGCAATTTCTCCAACAAGAGCCTCCTGGGATTTTGATTGGGATTGCATTGAATCTGTAGAACTTCTGGGGAAGAACTCACATGTTCACGATAGTCCATGAACATGGTCTACCTTTCATTGATTTGGGTTTTCTTTAGTTTCTCTCCTCAGCCTTTTGCAGTTTTCAGCACCGTGCTCATCTTTGGCCAGATTTGTCCCTGAGCATTTTATCTTTTTGGTTTTTAGAGAGAGGGTCTTATTCTGTCACCTAGGCTGAAGTGCAATGGTGCAATCATGGCTCACTGTAATCTTGAACTCCCAGGCTCAATTGATCCTCCTGCCTTGGCCTCCCAAGTAGCTGGGACTACACATGCATGCCACTGCTCATTTAAAAGCATTTTTGTAGAGATAGGGTCTTGCTATGTTGCCCAGGCTGGTCTCAAAGTCCTAGCCTCAAGCAATCTTCCTTCCTCAGCCTCCTAAAGTGCTGGAATTACAGGTGTGAGCCACTATGCCCAGGCCCATTTTATCTTTTGTGTGCCATTGTCAATGCCATTGTTCAGCCAACACCATTCCACCACATGGGCTGAGTCACAGTGAGACCCACCCCTTGTGGTCCTGGTGCTTACCTCCAGGTACCATCAGGAAAAGTGGGGTGCCTCCAGGTGTCCTCTCAACTCCCCGTCTGCTTTCCTCCATCCAGAGAGAGTCCACATCTCCACCCCCAACAAGTACGAGTTCCAGTATGTGCAGCGGCCGCTGCGCCTCACCCGCTTTGATGTTGCCGTGCGAGCTCACAACGATGCCCGCGTGTCCTTGTCTTCTGGGCCCCAGGACACAGCAGGCATGATCGAGATTGTCCTGGGAGGGCATCAAAACACCAGGTCATGGATCTCCACCAGCAAGATGGGAGAGCCCGTGGCCAGTGCACACACGGCCAAGATCCTCTCCTGGGATGAATTCAGAACATTCTGGATCAGCTGGCATGGTGGCCTCATCCAGGTATACAGCAGGACTGCCTGGGGCTTGCACAGAAACCTGATGTTCCTCTGGTATTCACTGCTTCCTGTTCAGTGCCAGGTTCTGATGGGGGGTCGGGAGGAGCAAGGGAAACACAGGGCACCACCCCAAGTTGTTCTTAGTCTAGAGTTGCTTACCACAAAAAAACATATAGCAAGAGCTGTGGCAGAGGAAGCGCTCAAGGATCTGGGAGCAGAGAGAGGAGGCAAGTGATCAGGGAGAAAAAAATGGACATGATGAGCAAGTGAAGTGGAGGCTGTGGGGTGTTCTCTGGGCCAAGCAAGAGAGATATGGAAACGAACACAGCTTCCTAACAGAGGAAGCTGATACAGCTTCCTAGAGGGGGAACATAACCAAAGTCGGTTTTAAAGTATGAATAGGAGTTCACTAGTCAAAATGGGAGTAGAGTATGTTCTCCAGACAGAGGAATCGCATGCTCAAAGGTCCAGAGGTTCCAAGTAGCCCAGTGATTGTGAACCTGCAGGCGCCATGCCTTCTGTTTCTGTTGGCTGTTGAATGGATGGGGTGACCTCTGGTTTCTGTCACCTCTGACTCCCTGAGGACGCTTCCCTGCACTGTGAGCATGGGTAAGGCCTCTGACCGTGGCCACAAAGCTGGTGTCACTGCTAGCTGAGTGCCTACTGCCTGCTTCCTGCCAGTGTCCAGCAGTCTTGGTTTCTTTTTCCAGGTTGGCCATGGTCCAAAGCCATCCAACGAGTCTGTCATTGTGGCCTGGACCCTCCCGAGGCCACCAGAGGTCCAGTTCATTGGCTTTTCCACCGGCTGGGGCTCCATGGGTGAATTCCGAATCTGGAGGAAGATGGAGGTAGATGAGAGCTACAGCGAGGCCTTCACCCTGGGGGTCCCGCACGGCGCCATCCCTGGGTCTGAGCGGGCCGCCGCCTCCATCATTGGTGCGTCTGTCCCACAGCCTGGCTTGGGGAGTTCGTGGGGCAAGAGCCGAGGTTGAGACTCCAGGCTTTGTCTCAAGCTGGGCTTTGCTGGGGACCTGTGTCCTGGGGTGTCCACACACACACACCTACACCCACTCACCTGACAAGCAGCTTCCAGCGCCTTCCCGTGCCTATCGATGTGCTGGGCATTGAGTCAGCCCCAGAGCTGACCCCAGCGCCACCCTTGAGGGACTCCTAGTCCAGGGGAGATGGCAGATCCAGAGCCCCCCAAGTCTAAGCCTTATGCAGAGATCAGGGTGGGATGAACCCTGAGGACCTGCAGTGAACCCTGTGAGGGGAATGGGCCAATGACCAAATCCAAGAAAACTGAATGCCTGGTGAAGTCAGCCAGATATGGAGGCCTTGGGGGCTTGGTGACGGGGCAGGCTTCTGGAGCAGGTGCTGAGTAGGGGTGAGAGGCTCTGATTAGGGACATTGGAAGCAGACTTAGGGGGTCTCTGGGGTTGGGATGTGTATGAGCTTGTTTTCTTGCTGCTGCTAAGGACATACCCAAGACTGGGTAATTTATAAAGAAAAAGAGGTTTAATGGACTCACAGTTTCACGTGGCAAGGAAGGCTTACTGTCATGGTGGAAGGTGAAAGACATGTCTTACATGGCGGCAGGAAGAGAGAATGAGAGCCAAGCAAAAGGGGTTTCCCCTTATAAAATCATCATATCTCATGAGACTTATTCACTACCAAGAGAAGAGTATGCAGGAAACCACCCCCATAATTCAATTGTCTCCCACCAGGTCCCACCCACAGCATGTGGGAATTATAGGAGCTACAGTTCAAGATGAGACTTGGCTGGGGACACAGCCAAACCAGATCAGGGTGCTTCTAGTAGCCCAGGTGCAGGAGGGTAAAGTGGGGACAGTGTGATTGAACCAGTGCTGGGAGTTGGGCAGAAGGGTGGTGAGAGTTTGGAATGGGCCTGAGCCAGGGAAGAGAGGGCAAGAGGCCAGAAAGGGATGGAAGGACCCAAATGAGGGGGTCAAGGCTCTCTCCAGCATCAGGGGTGGAGCCCTTGGACACGGACAGGTTGGCGGTTGTGGCCAGATCAGAGGAAGTTTGAGTTTACAGTTTCCAAGTCACTAGAGCAAGTCAGAGGAGGACGTGGGGCTGAGTGGCTCAGATGGAATTGAGGGAGATAGGAGAAGAAGCAGAGAGGCAGGAATGGAGAGTAGGTGACCGCTGGGATCTGCACCAGTGCCTTCAGTGACACAGTGGGTGGAAATGAAGCCAGGAAGCCTAGAGGATGGTGATGAGAAAGTAGCCAGGCAGGCAGTTTGTGCAACATGAGGAGGCTGCAGGGGCAATGGCAGCCTTAGTGAGACATTTGGAGAGGCTAAAGAAGGAAAGAATGTGTGTTGTGTGTTCAGGGGACATTGGGGGTCCCAGGGGATCCATCAGCAATCTTTGAGAAAGGGAAGCCAAGAAGAGGAATACAGAATGTTAAGGGGATGAAAGAACCAGAGTATTTTTTAAAAGAAAGAAAATTTTTTAAAATGTACTTCCAATTCCGTACATATAGACACTTTTTAAAAAAATTGAAGAGCTCCTGGTTAAAGATAAAATCAGAATATTTTAGAAAGAATATTTTAGGAAGACTATTTAGAATGGAATGAGAATGTGCAGACATACCAGTATTTGTGGGATGCAGCCAAAGTTGTATTTAGAGGCCCATGTATAGCCTTCAGTGCACCTATTTTAAAAGCCAAGGAGGGGAAAAGCTTTGAACAGAATGAAAAGCTAGAGAAAGAAAGCCTGAGTTAAAAATAAAGAACACAGAAGGACGTGTGTGGGAGAAGGTGAACGAATTGTCACCAAAGCCAGGACACCAGCTGGTCTGAGCAGGCAGAGGGTGCCAGTCCCAAAGCACAGTTGGGTGGCTGACGGGTGACACACGCTGTCTCCCATCCCTGGGTAAAGCTGTCTCTGTGTTCTACTGAGCTGGGACAGCCCCCAGCTCAACTCTCTTTCCTTCCCACCAGGGGATGTCATGGGGCCAACCCTGAACCACCTCACTAACCTCCTGCGGCTGCCCTTTGGCTGTGGAGAGCAGAACATGGTCCACTTCGCTCCCAACGTCTTTGTCTTGAAGTATCTTCAGAAAACGCAGCAGCTCAGCCCCGAGGTGGAGAGAGAGACCACCGACTATCTGGTACAAGGTATTGCGGGAAAGCTGCCTGGGTCAAGGCGGGAGCAAGGGAGGCAGGTTCAGCCTTCAGTGGAGAGAACCACACTGGAGGCGGCCCACACAGTGGGCTCAGCGATGGGGAGGAAGTGAGCAAAAGAGCCCATTCAGGGTGGCTCCGATCTGGTCACTGTCAGCAGGAACCTGATGTCTGTGGCCATTAGGATGAGATTCTGAATGAATGTTGCTGTTCAGATACAGGGAGACGAATGGCATCTTTTTAAAGTGTAGATTTTTTTTTTTACAAGAATAATATAACCACTTTATTAAAAATAACATTTAGAAAAGAAAAAAGAAGTCTAGGCACAGTAGCTGATGCCTGTGATCCCAGCACTTCTGGAGGCTGAGGTGGGAGGATCACTTGAGCCCAGGAATTTGAGACCAGCCTGGGCAACACAGCAAGACCCCATCTCTACAAAAATTTTTTAAAAATTAGCCAGACATGGTGGCACGCACCTGTAGTCCCAGCTACTTGGGAGGCTGAGGCAGGAGGATTGCTTGAGCCCAGGAGTTGGAGGCTGCAGTGAACTGTGATTGTGCCACTGCACTCAAGCCAAGGTGACAGAGTGAGACCCCAGCTGTAAAAAATAAAAAGGAAGAAAGAAGAAGAAACAGTCAGGGGTTGCTCCAGGCGAACATTCTGACATCATGAAGGCTGATCATGGACAGCCAGGAAGGCCGAGTCCACTGAGGCCAGGTGTTGGGGACTCAGATTAGCACTTGTGAGGGTCTGGGAGGTGGGTGGACACCAGTTGCCCCAGGGCCAGGCACACCGTGGTGGACCTATCCAGGCTTAGGTCCTTAAAGGCCACCCAGAGTTGACTGAGTCCTCCTCGTGAGTGACAGCCGGTACCTCCACGGGACAGCCAGAGCCTGCCTGCCTTCAGCCAACTCGCAGTTCAGGCTCGACAAACTCCAAACCAACCCTCCTCATCTTCCCCCCAAACCCACTTGTGTTCATTTTCTGAAGCTGTCATAACAAAATGCCACAAACGAGGCGGCTTAGAATGACAGGAATGTATTATCCCCTTGTAGTTCTGGAGGCCAAAAGTCCAAAATCAAAGTGTCTACAGAGCCGGCTCCTTCTGGCAGCTCTGAGGGGGACTCTGGCCCAGGTCTCTCCCGGCATCTGCTGGCTCCAGGCATTCCCTGGCTTGTAGACCGATCAGCCTGCTCTGTGCCTCCACGATCACGTGGCTGTCACCTCTGTGACTTCCTTTTTTTTCCTTTTTGTTTTTTGAGATGGAGTTTCGCTCTTGTTACCCAGGCTGAAGTGCAACGTTGCGATCTCGGCTCACTGCAACCTCCGCCTCCTGGGTTCAAGTGATTCTCCTGCCTTAGCTTCCTGAGTAGCTGGGACTACAGGCATGCACCACCACACCCAGCTAGTTTTGTATTTTTGGTAAAGATGGGGTTTCGCTATGTTGTCCAGGCTGGTCTTGAACTCCCAGCCTCAAGTGATCCTCTCACCTCGGCCTCCCAAAATGCTGGTATTCCAGGTGCAAGCCACGGTGCCTGGCCCCTCTTTTCTCTTACAAGGGCACCTTGTGTGAGTCCTTCTGTGAATGTGAACTCACTTGGAACCTGAAAATGGGACCTTCCTGGAAATAAAGATACTTACCGATGTAAGTATCTTACAGAGTACAGAGTTCCTTTTGTCACCTGTCCTGTCTCTGTGGACACAGCCCTGTCCTTCCTGAGGCTCAGGCCACAAACCACGATGCCCTTGGAGTCGTCCTTCATTTCCTCACAGCCTGTGTCTGGCTGAGTAGCTCTGCCTACACTCCAGGAAGGCTCCCCACCTCTGTCGCCGCCACCGGGTCCAAGCTCATCATTGCACATTCGGAGAGGCCCCGCCCCCAGCTTTCTGTCCAGACCCTACAGTTTAGTGGCTCTGTATGTCTCCTCACACCCTTCCCCTACTCACACGCCACCCATGGATCCCTGTGCCCTCGCAGGAAAGCCACACTCCCCGCCCAGCCTCGGAGGCCCTGTGGCCCACCGGCCTCTCACCACACCCCCTCGTTCCCTGCTCTGGCACCTCCAGTTCTCTGAGCTTCCCAAGCTCCCGCCCCAGCAGGTGGAACAGCTCCCACACCTGGGGATAGAGGACGATGCCTCAAGATGATGATTTAACTGACCTCCCGGGAGTGACAGGGTCGGTCTGTGACCAGGAGTCACAAAGGGGCCATGTCAGTAAACGAGATGAGTGAGTCGGAGGTTACAGCCACCCTAGATGTGGTGTGGGGCGGTTTCAAGGACCTCAGATGTGGTGTGGAGAAGTTTCAGGGACCCCAGATGTGATGTGGGGCAGTTTCAGTGAGCCCAGATGTGGGGGGGAAGCAGTTTTAGGGACTCCAGATGTGGTATGAAGCAGTTTCAAGAACCCCACATGTGGTATGGGGCAGTTTCAGAGACCCCATGTGGATGTATGGCAGTTTCAAGGACCCCAGATGTGAGTTGAGGCAATTCCAGGGACCCCACATGTGGTGTGACTTTGGAGGCCTGGGATAGGGGATGGCAGAGCGGGAGGGTCCCTGGGGCAGGCCTGGGCCGGGCCAGTCTGCAGGACAGGGTCCTCTCTGCTTGCCCCACAGGCTACCAGCGCCAGCTGACCTACAAGCGACAGGATGGCTCCTACAGCGCGTTCGGGGAGCGGGACGCATCGGGGAGCATGTGGTGAGTCCCCACCGTCCCAGGCACACCCTCCGAGGCTCCCTGCCCAACGCCATGACCTCACATCCAGGGCAGTGTAGCCTGGTCCCTTGGCGCTTGATAACCCAGACGACAGGTAACAGCTGGGAAGTAAAGAGTGTGGTGGTCCCAGCTCCAGGGACTCAGAAGGACAGAGGCTGGGGGCTTGGGGCCAGTACAGAGCTGGTGACTGTAACCGTTTCTTTCTGCTATTGTTACCACGGTGACCAGGACCCCATCCTCTGCTTTGTGGCCCCTCAGGAGTGAGCCCTGGACACCCTGGGCTTCCTCAAGCCCTCAAGCCCCCAGGACCCAGGAATGGCATTGGTCGGGAGATCAGGAGGAGATGGCAGGGCAAGGGGGTCAGAGGCCAGGCCAGCGCCTTGAGGCTGGGGTGCGGAGTGTGCAGGAGTAGCCTGGGGTCTTGTTTCTTTGGTAACTGCAGGGAGGTGACAGGGAAGGGTGGGCCCTGGGAGGCCTTGCACACCTGGGTCTTGGTTTCTTGGGATCCTCAGGCTGCTGCAGTTCTTGGCATCATCATGGGATTCACCTGAGACTGAGTCACCTTCTAACTAACTCCTGTGCCCATCATCGGCCAGACTCCTTTTTGGTGATCGCCACCCTGGTAGTGCTAACAGCAGCTGTGAGCGTGGAAACCGCCCTGTCTTTAGTCCAACAGAGTGCCCACTGCGCGGTTGCAGTGCCAGGAACCTGGGGAGCAAGGACATGTGGCTGAGTACCTCCTGCCATGGGCAGCATCACTTAGCTCCAGAGGGGCCCAGAGTTGGCAACATGCCCAGCATCCCCATCCCCAGCAACTCATCCTCACTGTCCCAGCTGTGGTCCCAGAGCCCTGCCTTGCTCACAGCTGATAACACGGGGCTGCAATCACACCCTAGGAAGCGAAGGCCCCGCCCACCCCAGGAACAGCTCAAGCCACTGAGTCACTCTCCAAAAGCTGGATGAACCCCAGCAGCCCCCCAGGAGGTCTCCACCAGCCAGGATTAGCAAGTTGTGACACACTGGACACCTTTTTTTTTTGAGATGAAGTCTCATTCTGTTGTCCAGGCTGGAGTGCAGTGGGGTAATCTTGGATCACTGCAACCTCCGTCTCCCAGATTCGAGCAATTCTTCTGCCTCAGCCTCCTGAGTAGCTGGGTTCATAGGTGTGCACCACCATGCCTGGCTAATTTTTGTATTTTTAGCAGAGGTTTTATATTTAGTAGAGGTTTGTATTTTTAGTAGAGAGATTTCACCATTTTGGCCAGGCTGGTCTCAAACTCCTGACCTCAGGTGATCTGCCTGCCTTGGCCTCCCAAAGTGCTGGGATTACAGGTGTGAGCCACCGCGCCCGGCCTGGATGCTCTCAGGGTGCACATACATCCTCAGCATCTTTCGGGGATTAAACTCTCAGCGTGACCAAGAAAAATCCAATTTCACTGTCTGCACGGAAATAGAGTAGCCAGCAGCTTCCACATCCTCTCTCACTTCCTGAAACATCCCTGTTGGTCTCCAAACATGGACATCTTCCTGGGGACCCTGTAGGACGAGGAGGCAGTAAGCGAGGGGCAGTGGCAGCGGCACCCACCCTGAAGCTGGACAAACCTGGGCTCTGTCTCATGTGAGCTGTGTGGCCTTAGACCCGACACTCAACCTCTCTGACCCTGTTTCCTCACCATACATCCGTCTCAGAACTTGGATCTGTGGGATAAGCATGTGGTATACTCAGCGCAGTGCCATCCTGTTAGTACCTCCCCTAACTACTTACCCAGAGGAGTCCAAGATCCTGCCCGAGGCCTTAAAACTTGGAATCTTCAAACTTCATGGTTTATCCTGAGAAGAAGAAGAAGAAAAAAAGAAAAACTTGGGATCTGTTCTTAGATGGGTTCCCTTATACTCAATGCACATTCATTCATTTATTCAATCAGCGAGCCAAGCCCTGTTCTTTGTCCTGGGGGAACAAGGAACACATGGTTCCTGCCTCCAGGTCCTCGCTTCCCAGTGCAGGAGAAAGACCTTGTGCAAGATGCAGTAGTTGTCCGCTGCTGTGTAACAAGAGACCCCCAAGTACAGCCGTTTAAAACAACAAACATGTATTATCTCTACTTATTATTTACTAATTCTTATGGGTCAGGAATTCAGGAGCAGCTTAGCTAGGTGTTTCTGCCTGGGGATCTTTGCTGAGGTTACTGTCAAGGTGTTGGCTGTTGCTATCTTCATCTGAAGGCTCAACTGGGGCTGGAAGATTTGTTTCCAAATTGGCTCCCTCACATGGCTGTTGGCAGAAGGCCTCCATTGCTCACCACGTGGAGCTCTCCATAGGGGCTACTTGAGTATCCTTACAACATGGCAGCCAGCTTCCTCTCACAGTTGTGGCTGACACCCTCCATGGGCACCATGGAAAGAGAACTGTCCAGACCCCAGGCACAATTAGTGCCTGAAGAATATCTTAGTTTATAGTGTTAGTACTCAGTTGTTTCCTTTATATTTTATATATAATCATATATTGGTTTATAGAATTAATGCCTGAAGTATAACTTACTGCTTACTATATCTAGCTTATATATATAATCATACTTAGTCTCATATAATCTTTCTG
>PVKV010021075.1:20110-38474 GCA_004027835.1 Alouatta palliata
ACCGCAACCTCCGCCTCCTGGGTTCAAGCAATTCTTCTGCCTCAGCCTCCCGAGTAGCTGGGACTACAGGCACGTGCCACCATGCCCAGCTAATTTTTGTATTTTTAGTAGAGACGGGGTTTCACCATGTTGACCAGGATGGTCTCGATCTCTTGACCTCGTGATCCACCCGCCTCGGTCTCCCAAAGTGCTGGGATTATAGGCATGAGCCACCGCGCCCGGCCTTAATCTTTCTATATAATTATATAGGTATTGTAGTCGGAGCTGTACTGACACATTTAGTGTTGATTTATATAATCCTTCCACATAACCATATAGTAGTTTGTAATAGGAGGAATGCCTAGAGCAGTCACAGAACAGAAGCAGTACATGGGAAAACAGCCAGACCAGGACGAGAACCAAAGACCCAGGTAGTGATGTCCCTGCCTGAAAGGGCATACGCTGTATGGCACCCTTACAGCAAGAGCCTCTCCTGATAAAAGAGTTGTAGTACCTTGCATCCAGCTCCTGTGGAAAGTAGGCCTCAGGCCTGAGATCCTGGAAGTAAGTGAGGGAGAAGAACCCCTCTGGTGTGACCAGTTACTGCGGCTGTAAACCCTGTCAGTCTTTTCCCACTTCTGTGCTAGCTCAAATCATCCTCCCATAAATATCTTAAGAGCACAAGTCTGTCAGCTCCCACTGCATTGGCTTACAGTATCCTTCTATTAGAAATGCTTTGAAGTCTCCAGCCCCCAGATGAGAAGTGTTGTGCATGACACCTGTTGCACACGGCCCACCTCCTTGCCTTGGTGACCTAATGGGGGTGGACCCCTTTTCTGTACACGACCCTCTACTACTGCCCACCTCTCTGCCCAGGTGACATAATGGGGTGGCCCCCTCGCTTGTGACTCACGTGATTATGCCCTATTACTAGTCCTATAGATGATGACCTCACTTATGACCCTACCCCCTGCTTGTACCTAATAAATACGTTTCTGGGCGTTCGGGGCCTCTCCTGTCTCCGCTCATAGGTGGCGTGGCCCTCCGAGTCCAGATGCTCTTCACCAGTTCTTTGGTGTCCTCTCTCTTTACTTCTCAGATCCTGCACTTCAGCACAGCATAAGGGACACCCCACGACCCTGTGGGGCCAACAGCCCTACACACAATGAGCAATCCAAGAAAGAAAGCAGGAAGGATGCCACAGTGCCTTTGTTACCTGGTCTTACAAGTCAGGCTGTCACTTCTGCCACATTCTACTCTATCCTTTTTTTTTTTTTTTTTTTTTCCTTTTTCGGTTTTTGAGGAGTCTCACTCTATGACCCAAGCTGGGGTTCAGTGGCACAATCTCGGCTCACCACAACCTCTGCCTCCTGGGTTCAAGCGATTCTCCTGCCTCAGCTTCCTTAGCAGCTGGGATTACAGGCACGTGCCACCATGCCCAACTAATTTTTTTGTATTTTTAGTAGAGATGGGGGTTTTGCCATGTTAGCCAGGCTGGTCTTGAACTCCTGACCCCAAGTGATCCACCCACCTTGGCCTCCCAAAGTGCTGGGATTACAGGTGTGAGCCACTGCGCCCGGCCAGCTTTGCTTGAACCTGAGAGTCAGAGGCTGCAGTGAGCGTAGTGGCTCATGCCTACAATCCCACCACTTTGGGAGGCCATGGTGGGAGGATCGCTGGAGCCCAGGAGTTCAAGACCAGCCTGGGCAATATAGTAAGACCTTATCCCTATAAAAAATTTAAAAATTAGCTAGACATGGTGGCGTGTGCCTGTAGTCCTAGCTACTTGGGAGGCTGAAGTGGGAATTGTAGACTTGAGCTGGGAGTTGTTGGCTGTGGTGAGTTAGGACTTAAAAAGCAAGAAAGCAAGAGAGAGAGAGAGAGAAAGGGAGGGAATGAGGGAGAGAGAGAAAGAAAAAGAGAAAGAGAAGGGAGGAAGGAAGAGAAGGAGGAAAAAGGGAGGAAGGAAGGGAGGGAAGGAGGAAGGGAGGGAGGAAGGAAAGCAGGCAGGCAGGCAAATGTGTCCCGTGTTGTGATTCATAGAAACAGAGCCTAGAGCCAATTGATTTTGAAGAGGGCAGCATATTTTTTGATCCTGAGTTTGTAAAGTTTCCTTTGCAAACCAGACAATTTTGGTTTTCATCCCTCACGGGCTCCTGTCTCCCATCCTGCAGTTCTCTCCTTCATTTGTTCATGCGTCCATTCTCTGGCCCTGCCAACTCTTACTCAGGGCGGCACCCGCAAAAGCGGGGCAAGGGAGATGGGGTGGATGAGGGACGGGCCACAGAGCAGTGATGTTTTTGGCTGCAAGCAACAGAAAATGGGCTGAAGAGCAATTCTGAACATCAGCTCACACCTCAGAGCTGCAGAGGTGCTACGGTTGGCTAATCCAGCAGCCCCGTAATGCACTGGGGGCCCCTGTTTTTTTCCTTCCATCCCTGGGTATTGCCTCCCTTGGCACATGGCTGCTCCCCTCGTGGTGGCAAAATGGCTGCAGCTGCTCCCAGCATTGCATCACATGCCCATTCCAGAGTCATTCCCATGCTCACTATGGGAATGCCAATGAGTGTGGCTGGCTGGGACCACAGAGGAGCACAGATCTCCAAGGTACATGGCTGCTGGCCCCTGAATGAGATCAGGGGTCTTTTGGCAAGGACCAAGCAGGGAATGACTGTGAGGTCGGCAACCAGAAGGGTCTTCCTCGCATGGCAGGGCAGATGGGGCTAGGCCAGCTCACAGAAGGGCCTTGAGTGCTGAGCAAGGAGCAGACCTGAAGGCAAGTAGGGTAGAGGTCCAGGCAGGAAGGAGAGAGTTCCATCTTCAGGCCCCACTGGGTGCTGACCACTGTGCCCCCTCCTCCACTTCTGACAGCCCTGTGGGGACAGAGTGGACCCCTCCTATCTTATAGATGAGGAAATGGAGGCCAGGGGTGGTGCAGGGAGCTTGCTGCAATCCCTCAGCCAGCATGTCGGGGGCTGACCATCCTGGACTCCCTCAGCTGACGCCCTGTCCTCTTTCAGGCTCACGGCCTTTGTCCTGAAGTCCTTTGCACAGGCTCGCAGCTTTATCTTCGTGGACCCCCAGGAGCTGGCTGCTGCCAAGGGCTGGATCATCCAGCAACAGCGGGCCGATGGCTCCTTCCCAGCTGTGGGCAGGGTCCTGAACAAGGACATCCAGGTGAGTGGCCCCTCGAGCCTCCTTCCGGAGCCCCAGCCCTGACCTGCCTGTTCCTGCTCCCTGGAGCTGCCTGGGGGAAGTGGGGAGGGGGATGTGGACTGTCTCCTTTGGCTTGGGGTGAGGCCTGTGAGTCCCCTTGCAGGGTGGGATCCACGGAACAGTCCCGCTGACAGCCTACGTGGTGGTTGCTCTCCTGGAAATAGGCACAGCTTCAGAGGTGAGTACAGAAGGGGTTTGGGGAGACTTAGGGCTGGGTGCTGGAGAAGCAAGTGGGAGGTTACCTCCTTTATGCAAGGGTTGATTTCTTCCTCCCTGCCCTCCTCCTGCTCATTATCGAGGCTTTTTCATGCTTTTCATCAACAATGACCATATTATATCCAGTTTCTTGTAATGTGAGCAGAGGAAAGTGAGATTCCCATGCTGCTAGGGGGAAATTGGGTATGTGTTGGGGGCTGGGGAGGTGCTGAGACCAGGTTGCGGGTCACCGGGGAGGCTCAGCCAGTGTTCTTCCAGGCCCTGGGTCCCTCACTCACCCAAGAATGGGAGAGAGGACTCTGCCGGGTGCAGTGAGCTCATTTTAAGTAAATATTGGACCCCAAAGAGTTTTGCAGAAAGTGATTTATTTAGGCAGAGAAAGAGGAAAAGGAGAGAGAGAGAGAGAGAGAGAGAGCTCTCACGCTGTCGTGAGAGGGAATCCAGAAATGGAGTTCCCCCCAGTGTGGGAGAAAGGGATTTTTAACCAGGGAGATATTCCCGCCTCATTCAAGTTTTCTGTCCTATGAAAGGAATTCCTTTAAACTTCTGCTGGAGTGACTAATCTTTGATTTCTGACATCTGATTTGTGGTTTGGCTCACAGTCCTCCCATAGCTTCTCACGGGCTTTCTAGACAAAGGAAGCTCACCTGGGCAGTCCATCTTCCCACGTGTGTGAAAGTTAAAGACCTCTAAGCTCCGGGGATGGAGACATGGAAGAAGGCAGGTCGGGCCTGTTGCTGGGAAGTTCTTGCCTTTGAAACCACACCCCCTTGTGGACCCGGGAAGAGAATACATTCCCTCAGTGCTCTGAGTACAAAGCCTCCCATGACTGTCCACAGCCCCTAGACCTCTTTTAGAGAATCATTTCAGGCTAATTCAGGTTCCTGGCCAGTGACCCAAGGGTTGGCTTCAGCGAGCCCTACAAAATGTTGGGCTCAGGTATGTTTTTGTGGGGGAAGGGGTTAGGATGTTCAGAGACAGCTGGTACTGGATGGGGCTTAGACGGCCCAAGACACGTGAAGGCCATAGTCTGTTCCATGAGGCTTTCCTGGGGTGGGGGAAGGCACAGTCTCTGCAGAGAGGGCTTCCATGATGGATCTCAGCCCCAGGTGAGAAGGATCTGACCTCCCTCATACCTACATTAATTCTATAACCTCTGATGATAAATTATGAGTTTTGGCACTTCTCAGGATTCTCGGCTTCACAATCTAGACAACTAGTGGGTCTACGGTTTGCTGTGACCTAAGACCCCCTGTGTTCCATGCTCAGTGTCCAGAGGGCCCCTTGCCCTGTGTTATGGGCTGAATTGGTTCTCCTCTTACCAAATTCTTACGATAATACCCTGTCTTAGCTTGGGCTGTAGAAACAAAATACCGTAGAGTAAGTGGCTTCAACAGTCGACATTTATTTCTCACAGTTCTAGATTCTGAGAAGTCAAAGACCAAGGTGCAGGCAGATTTGGTTCTTGGTGAGGGCTCGCTTCTTGGCTTGTTGACTGCCATCTTCTCAGTGTATGTTCACATGGCATTTCCCTAGTGTGTGCATGTGGAGAGAGAGCTCTAGTGCTCTTCCTCTTCATTTAAGGATACTAATCCCATTATTATGGAGGCCCTATCCTCATGACCTTATCTAAACTTAATTATCTCTCAAAGGTCCCCAGTTCCTAATACCATCATCTTAAGAGTTAGAGCTTCAACATATGAATTCTGAGGAAGATCACAGATATTCCATGACACCCCCCATACCTCCGCAGCCATCCCCCAAATCTCCCATGGAAGTGGTCAAATATGTCACCTCCCAAATGCATTTTTCTGGAAACTTCCCTGCCAGAGCCCTTGACCCCCACTCTAGTTGAAATGGATAGCACCCAGGATACTGCACAATTGCTACCCTCCTTTACTAAGAAAGCGTATTGGGAGGCACATTTTTTGAGACCTTACATGTCTGCAAATATTCTTATTCTGCCCCTGTAAGTTAATTGGGCTGGGTATAGAATTCCAGGTTGGAAATTGCTTTCCTGTAGAATAATTGATGATGATCTATTATCTTCTAGTTTCCAGTGTTCCATCAAGAAGTCATTTGTCATTCTGAGTACTATCCTTTGTATCTGTCTTGTTCCCTCTTCTGGAAGCTTTCTGATCTTCTCATTGTCCGTATCACTATGGACAACAAGATATGTGCACTTTTATGACACACATCTTGAGGTGAGGCTTTTAAAATTTTTCTACGGAACTTGCTCTGTTGCCCAGGCTGGAGTGCAGTGGTATAATCTTTGCTCACTGCAACATTTGCCTCCCAGGTTCAAGTGATTCTATAGCCTCAGACTCCCGAGTAGCTGGGACTACAGGCACCTGCCACCACACCTGGCTGATTTTCATATTTTTAGTGGAGACGGGGTTTCACAGTGTCGGCCAGATTGGTCTTGAACTCTTGACCTCAGGTGATCCTCCCACCTTGGCCCCCAAAGTGCTGGGATTATAGTTGTGAGCCACTGCACCCAACCCTCCCTTGTGTCTTCAATGAGCACTCAACATGCCCTCCACCTCCTTCTCATCCCTTGAGGTCACTTCACTTCTCCCAGGAATTTTTTTTCTGCCTTCTCCAGATCCTTCCAACCTATTTCTGTTCTGAACTTGAAGGCCTTCCCCACAGGGCAGCAGTTGATTCTTCCCAGTCTTCTGGGTTCTGGTCTCTTAGATCAGCAGTGCTCAACCTTTTTGGCACCAGGGACCAGTTTTGTGGAAGACAATTTTTTTCATAAACTGGGGAATAAGGGATAGTTTTGGGATGATTGAAGAGTGTTACATTTATTGTGCACTTCATTTCTGTTATTATTACATTATAATATATAATGAAACAATTACACAACTCATCAGAAAATAGAATCAGTGGGAGCCCAGGCATCATGGCATGTGCCTGTAATCCCAGCTACTCTGGAGGCTGAGGCAGGAGAATCATTTGAACCTGGGAATGGAGGTTGCATTGAGTTGAGATTGCACTACCACACTCCAGCCTGGGCAGCAGAGCGAGATTCCGTCTCAAAAACAAACAAACAAAAACTCCCGTGCTGATCAGCAGTGGGATTGTGCCTGTGAATAGCCACTGTACTCCAACCTGGGTGACATAGTGAGACCCCTGTCTCTAATACAATTTTTTTTTTTTTTTTGAGACGGAGTTTCACTCTTATCCCCAGGCTGGAGTGCAATGGCACAATCTTGACTCACTGCAACCTTTGCCTCCCAGGTTCAAGGATTTTCCTGTCTCAGCCTTCCAGGTAGCTGGGATTGCAGGCATGCACCACTGCGCCTGGCTATTTTGGTATTTTTAGTGGTCTCGAACCCCTGACCTCAAGTGATCTGCCCACCTCGACCTCCCAAAGTGCTGGGATTACAGACATGAGCCACTGTGCCCAGGTCAAAGATTTTTTAAAAAGATACTTGTCGTTGGATTTGAGGCTACCCTAATCCAAGCTGATCTCATCTCAAGACTCTTAATTATATCGGCAAAGACCCATTTTCTAAATAAGTCAACAGTTACAGGTTCCGGGGAATGTATCTTTTTGGCGGGCCACCGTTCAACCCACTACATCTGTGCTGGAATCGGATGGGCTGGGGGGCACCCAGCAGATGACCTTGATCCCAGCTTCCAGAGTAGCTGGGATTACAGGCACATGCCATGATGCCTGGGCTCCCACTGATTCTATTTTCTGATGAGTTGTGTAATTGTTTCATTATATATTATAATGTAATAATAACAGAAATGAAGTGCACAATAAATGTAACACTCTTCAATCATCCCAAAACTATCCCTTATTCCCCAGTTTATCCGCTTGTCTGTAAACAGGGCGGGATCTGCACAGCTGGGGCCAGGTTGGTTCCACCTCTGCTTGATGTGGTCTCTGCAGCGTCCTTGAGACCCGTCCTGGCCCACATGGCCTGGGGTAGCTCCCACGTCACTGCCCCTGCCCCTGGGATGGGGATATCCAGCCTTCCCCTGCCCCAGGCAATCGACTTCTGAGGGCCAGTCCTAGGGTCTGACTAATCAGGCCAGTTCATCCCTGGCACATGCCTCCCAGAGGTGCATCTCAGTGTCACACCTTAGGGACAGTCCCACGTTTGTCTTGGTATAAGGATGGAAAGCTTTGGAAACATTTTTTCTTTTCTTTTTTTTTTTTTGAGACAGAGTCTCGCTCTATCACTAGGCTAGAGCGCAGTGACGCAATCTTGGCTCACTGCAACCTCCGTCTCCTGGGTTCAAGCGATTCTCCTGCCTCAGCCTCTCAAGTATCTGGGACTACAGGTGCACACCCCACACCCACCTATTTTTTGTGGTTTTAGTAGAGACGAGGTTTCACCATGTTGGCCAGGATGGTCTGGATCTCCTGATCTCATGATCCGCCCACCTCAGCCTCCCAAAGTGCTGGGATTACAGGCGTGAGCCAACGTGCCTGGCCTCTGGAAATATTTTTCTATGACCATGGTGTTTCTGAAAACAGAGTTAGCTCAACTCCATACCTCTATCGGTGGCCACCAGAACACTTTGGCTCCGTTGCTAAATTTGTTAATGCTTCTGGTCACTCATGTCTTCCACATAATATTATCAGGCAGCTTCTCTGAACCAAAGACATCAGTAGATTCTCGACTTGATCACTGTCTTCTAACAGATCACATTCTAGGGAAGACATGAGCAGGGCTGTGGGCTTCTCTAAGGTGGTGACCAGGCCTGGATGCTGGGAAGGGCCTGGGCTGTGGGGGAGTCTTGGGAACCAACTGTCTTTTTTTTTTAGACAGGGTCTCACTGTCACCCAGGCTGGAGTGCAGTGGTGCAATCTCTGCTCACTGCAACCTCTGCTTCCCAGGTTCAAGGGATTCTTGTCCCTCAGTCTCCTGAAGAGCTGGGATTACAGGCAGCTGCCACCACGCCCAGCTAATTTTTGTATTTTTAGTAGAGATGGGGTTTCACCATGTTGGCCAGGCTGGTCTCGAACTCCTGACCTCAAGTCATCTGCCTGTCTCGGCCTCCCAAACTGCTGGGATTACAGGCGTGAGCTACCATACCTGGCCGTAGCCTGTTTTAACAAAGACCCTGGGATAGGGTGGCCAGGACTCCTCCTGCTTCCCCCAGAGGATCAGTGTGCTCGTTTGCCATGTACCTAGGCATCCTGGCCAGACCTCATTTGGTAAAAGGGACATCAGCTTACGAGACAGGATACGGGAGCTAGGTGCAGTGGCTCAGGCCTGTAATCCCAGCACTTTTGAAGGCCGAGGTGGGAAGCTCACCTGAGCCCAGGAGTTTGAGACCAGCCTGGGCAACATAGTGAGACCTCATCTTTACAAAAATAAAAAGTGGTGTGCACCTGTAGTCCCAGTTACTGGGGAGGTCAGGGTGGGAGGATCGCTTGAGTCCAGGAGTTGAAGGCTGCAGTGAGCTATGATTGTGTCACTGCACTCCAGCCTGGGCAACAGAGTGAGACGCTGTCTGTACTTTTTTTTTTAAACAGCAAGAAAGAAAAGAAAGGAGATGGGGTTTGGAAAATTGGGTCTGTAGGCAGTGAGAGCCACAGAAGCTTGCAAAGTAAGGGGCAGTGAGACACCTAGAGCTCTCCCCAGGGATGCCTCAGAAGCCAATGTGGGGGGTGAGTGGGATGGGGGCAGAGCAGCCTCCCAGGTTTCACCTTCCCACCCACCCTGTAGGAGGAGAGAGGCTCCACTGACAAAGCGAGGCACTTCCTGGAGTCTGCCGCGCCCCTGGCCACGGACCCCTATAGCTGTGCCCTGACGGCCTATGCGCTGACCCTGCTCCGAAGCCCCGCAGCCCCTGAGGCACTGCGCAAGCTCCGTAGGCTGGCCATCATGCGAGGTAGGTGTCCCTGGCCTGCCCCAGAGGCCACAGCATCAAGAAGCCCACTCTGGACCCCAGTAGACAACTCATGAACATATGCATCAAAACTGACGAGTCGACCGGGCACGGTGGCTCATGCTTGTAATCCCAGCACTTCAGGCGGATCACTTGAGGCCAGGAGTTCAAGACCATCCTGGCCAATATGGTGAAACCCCATGTCTACTAAAAATACAAAAATTAGCTGGGTGTGGTGACAGGTGCCTGTAACCCCACCTACTCGGGAGGCTGAGGCAGGAGAATCGCTTGAACCTGGGAGGCGGAGGTTGCAGCGAGCAGAGATCATGCCACTGCACTCTAGCCTGGGCAACAGAGTGAGATTCTGTCTCAAAATAAAAAAAAAACAAAAAAACAGAGGAGACGCCTTTTGCTCCCTGGTCAATTGCTTTGTTGACGATAGTATTTGTTCATTATCACATTTGCTAGTGACTTTATTTGCAGCGGTGGCTTGTCCAAGTCACACCCAAGCAACATTTTCCTTGTCTGTAAAATCTGGGATGCCAACCCCTTGGGAAGGGGAGTTCTCAGGGAGGGATCCCCAGCAAAGAATGCATCCCCCGCCTCCAGCCAGGCTTTCTGAAAATCATCCCAGGACAGGGGTCCTGGGAGACAGGGAGGGGTAGAGACGGGCTTCCTGTCCTCTACTTGCTGCTGTAGCCCCAGGAAACCTTTCAACTGTCAGTTTCCCCACCTACAAAATGATCACCCACTGAGACTCCAATCTCTGAGCTTCTACTTTCTCAGAATGCCCCCAAACTAAGTCTCCTCCCACTTCACCCAGACCTCCCTGCTCCACCTCTACCCCCAGCAGCTGCACTGGGGCCCAGGCAGGTTTCTCTGCTGAAGTCATTAAGATACCACCTGAAGAAATGCTTTTATTGCTTCAGAAAGAAAAAAGTTTGAAAAAGATCCAGGGATGAGGTGGGAGGTGGTGGTGGTTGACTGGTTTCTCTCTGGATTTGAGAGCCTTTATACCCCATGTGAGCTCAGAATCCTTGGAGCTTTTTTTTTCTTTTTCTTTTTTTTTTGAGGCAGAGTCTCACTCTGTCACCCAGGCTAGAGTGTGGAGTGCAGCGGCTTGGTCTTGGCTCACTGCAACCTCCGCCTCCCGGGTTCAAGCGATTCTCCTGCCTCAGCCTCCCAAGTAGCTGGGATTACAGGCATGTACCACCACACCCAGCTAATTTTTATATTTTTAGTAGAGATGGGGTTTCACCATCTTGGCCAGGCTGGTCTTGAACTCCTGACCTCAAGTGGTCCACCCACCTCGGCCTTCCAGAGTGCTGGGATTACAGGCATGAGCCACTGTGCCCAGCCAGAATCCTTGAGCCTTTGCAAGTTGAGTGTGGCTGCTTGGGCGCTGAGTGGGAACATCAGGGGCTACATCCAGACCTGGTCAGGAGGGAGGCTATTGACTAGTGATGTCTGTGTCAGGGGAAGGGGAGGGTGGCCATTGATTAGTGATGTCTGCCAGGGTCAGGGTTGGGTGGCCATTGATTCACGATGTCTGCCAGGGGCACAGGAAGGGCTGGGGGCTGCCATAGGTTTGCAGATCTGAGATGTAGCCCTGAGGCCCTTCCTGTCCCAGCTGTCTTCCCCTGGCTCTCGCCTTCCACTGGGGTCCCACAATACCTCTTTAGACCCCATGCCTGGATGCCCTCCACAGGATACCAGGCTGCACACTGGGTGGGGTTGTGGCTCCTCACCACTCCTGTCCTTGCAGATGGGGTCACCCACTGGAGCCTGACAAATTCCTGGGACGTGGACAAGAGCACATTCTTGAGCTTCGGTGACAGGGTCTCTCAGTCAGGTACTGGCCACCCCAGCTCCCAGGTGCCTGCCTTGCCCATGCCTCCACGCACTGGGCCTGTGCCCCTGTGGCAAAAGTCTCCAGTGGGCCTCTTCCATTGCAGTGGTCTCGGCAGAGGTGGAAATGACAGCCTATGCCCTTCTGACCTACACACTCCTAGGTGACGTGGCTGCCGCCCTGCCTGTGGTGAAGTGGCTGTCCCATCAGCGAAATGCACTTGGGGGCTTCTCCTCCACTCAGGCGAGCTGGGCAGGGCCAAAGGGAGGGGCTCAGGGCTGGGTGGGTGGGGTCCCTGCAGTCCTTATTTTGGGCTTGGAGCTGGCCAGGCAGTCTGGCCCCTTCTCACCTTATGGAACCCCAAAGAGGGCAGGAGTTGGGGTGAGGGACAGGTACCCCTGGATCCTCCATGGGAGCCTAGCCGCTACCTCTGGGGACATGCCAACCTGGCTGTCCTGAGGCCCCCAGTACCATGAGTGTCTGCACTGGGTCCAGTCTTTATTCCAGCCCTGTTGGTGCCTGTTTCAGGACAGGCTTACAAGACAGGGGTCAGGGGACCACTGGCCATCTTGGTCTCGGGGCTGATGGCCGTCTCCTCCTCCATCCCCAGGACACCTGTGTGGCTTTGCAGGCCTTGGCTGAATATGCCATCTTGTCCTATGCTGGAGGCATCAACCTCACTGTCTCCCTGGCCTCCACCAACCTGGACTACCAGGAAACCTTCGAGCTGCACAGGACCAACCAGAAGGTTCTGCAGACAGCAGCGGTGCGTGTTCCTGGGGCGAGGGCTTGGGGGCTGTTGGAGGAGGGATCGGCAGGGCCTCACGGTGACTTCTCTCTCCAGATCCCCAGCCTCCCCACGGGGCTGTTTGTGAGTGCCAAGGGGGACGGCTGCTGCCTGATGCAGGTGAGGTTTTGGGGAGCATGAGGTCATCTTGGGCTTGTTCTCCTGTGTCCCATCCCCTGCATCCACAGAGTGGAACCCCAGGGACCCCCAGAGGGTTCTGAGCTCAGCAGCAGGCCAGAACACAGGGCAAGCTAGCAGCCTCCTAATACTGCCCAAGGTAGGCGGTCATGGGTCCTCTCAGGTGTGCCCCATCCCTGCGAAAATCCACTGGACCCTCAGTCCAGGGATATCTGACCCAGTGACTCAAGCAAGTTTGCCTAAGAGCTTGAGGTCATTCCCCCTGCTGTGGTCTGGATTTAGCCCCAGACTGGGCTGGGGCAGGTGCATTTCAGGGGTTCCAGCTGGTGGTCAGAGGGCACGTTTCCCGGATGACTCTCACTAGCCTCAGTTTTCCCATCTCTAAAATGGGAGCTTAGATAACGCCGTGGATGCGAGGGAGATCCCAGACTCAGACATAGCTGAGCACAGCTCTGCACTCTAGACCCACAGAACTGGTCTGATGATCGTACCTACACCCGCTTCAGTGATTTCAAGGCTAAAAGGAATAATGGTAGTCTCTGAAACTGTCACTGATGTCAGTGTCCTCATAATTCTGGCTGTTCCCACCTCCTCACTACCCTTTCTCCTCCCCTACCCCGCACCTGTTGTGGAGGGCCCAGGTCCCTAAGCCTCCATCCTCCAACACCACCCCTAGATTGATGTCACCTACAATGTGCCTGACCCAGTGGCCAAGCCAGCTTTTCAGCTGCTCGTAAGCCTCCAGGAGCCCGAGGCCCAGGAACGCCCACCCCCCATGTCTGCCTCCTCGGCTGAGGGTCCCCGAGGAGACCGGCCCCCAGCTGACGATGATGACCCAGCTGCAGATCAGCATCACCAGGAATACAAAGTGACGCTGGAGGTGTGCACCAGGTAAGGCCATCTGCCCTGCTGGCCTGGGCATCCCAGGAGGGCGCAATGAGGGGAGAGGATGGCCTCCTGGGATCAGGAGGAGCTTCCGGCTCCAGGCACTCCGTGATGGTTTTTGAAATGAATGAAAGGAAAGTGAATGAACACAGAAGACTCCAGTATGGTCAGGGCGGGTGGGCCAGATGGGGACAGCCATGTGTGGCCGGGACACTGGTCCCTGCCCAGTAACGCCAGCACCAGACCCCTTGATTTCCAAGAGTGAGCCTGGAACCTGGCCACAGTGGGTCCTCACCCTAAGAGGATGCTTGTTGCCATGGTGATGGATGCTTGTCACCATGGCAACACTTTGGGAGCCCAGAAGTGGGTGGGTGAGTGGTTGCCATGACACCCGCAGCCCATCAGTGCTGCTGCCCAGGTACCTGCGCTGACCTTGACTCGCAGCCCAAATGTGTCTAAGTACCCATCTCAGAAAGTTCTGGAGACCAGAGTCCAGCCTGATGCACTCCCAGCAGCTGCAAGCTCCACTCTGAATGTCGGCTTCCTCGTCCTTGTCCCCAGTGCCCTACAGGAAATGCCTGGCATATGGCTCCAGAGAGAGCCCGGTTACCTCCCTCCCTGCCCCGCCATGTTACAGTAGGAGGAACTGAGGCTGGAGCTAGGGGATTGATTTCCCAGAGTCTCCTGCAGGGAGGCAGTGTTGAAGCAATGTTGAAGCACCTGCGCTGTGGCTGCTCCGTGGAGCCATGTCCAGAGTGGAGTTGCCAGCTGCCTCCCAGGCTGAGGACACAGAGTGAAGTGCAGAAGGAAACACAGCATCTAGTCAACCTGCTCAAGCCTAGAGCCCTTGGCAAGGCCCTTTCCTCTGGCCTCAGTGTCCCTGCTGTAAAATGGGTTGATGGAGCTAAGGATGTGTGTGCCAATGGCCCGCCAGCCAGACCCCAGGGGAGGCTTCCTAGGACATCAGCTGTGTGGGCTACAGGAGGAGAGGGGGCGGTGAATTCCACCTCCGGGCTGGAGTTCTAGAGCTGCTCTCTCTCCCCTGTTGCTGGAAGGTGGCTGCACCCAGGGTCTTCCAATATGGCTGTCCTCGACGTGTCCCTGCTATCGGGCTTCCGAGCAGACATCGAGAGCCTGGAGCAGGTGAGGTGGCGCCAGTGAGCAGCGGTGGCCAGGGATCTTTGAACAGTAGGCACGGCTTGGGCACCCAGGGTCAGACTGGCTGGCGGCCCAGCCCTTTGTAAAATGCTTTCTCTTTTCTTTCTTTTACTTACTTTCTCGCTCTTTTTCTCTCTTTCTTTTTTTGAGATAGGGTCTTGCTCTGTTGCCCAGGCTAGAGTGCAGTGGTGCGATCTTGGCTCAAACTCCCTGTGCAGCCTTGGACTCCTAGGCTCAAGTAATCCTCCCACCTCAGCCTCCCAAGTAGCTGGGACAACAAGCATGCGCCACCATGCCCAGCTAATTTTTGTATTTGTAGTAGAGACGGGGTTTTGCCATGTTGCCCATGATGGTCTCAAACTCCTGGACTCAAGCAATCCTCCTGCCTCAGCCTCACAAAGTTCTGGGGTTACAGACATGAGCCACCGTGCCTGGCTCCCTTTTTTTTCCCCCTTTCTGGGCAAAGATGGGCCGTCTGCCTACTGAGGAGTAGGTGGGGTGCGGTGGGGGCTGCTCCAACAGGTGGATCTCCGACAGGTGGGGCCACTGAGACAGACTATTATTATTATTATTATTATTTGAGATGGAGTTTTGCTCTTGTCCCCCAGGCTGGAGTGCAATGGCGCAATCTCAGCTCACTGCAACCTCCAACTCCTGGGTTCAAGCAATTCTCCTGCCTCAGCCTCCCAAGTAGCTAGGATTACAGGCATGCACCACCACGCCTGGCTAACTTTTTGTATTTAGTAGAGACAGGGTTTAATCATGTTGGTTACGCTGGTCTGGAACTTCTGACCTCAGGTGATCCACCCACCTCTCAAAGTATTGGGATTACAGGCATGAGCCGCTACCCCTGGCCTGCTGTCAGAATTGTAAATGCCACCTACAGCTTCAGCAGAGTTCCATGTCCTTTGGTCCTGGGTGGGGAGCCATGGGGCATTCTCAGTCCACACAATGCTGAGACCAGCTGTCACCCTCACAACCCCAAGAGAGATAAGTGCCACATCCCCATTTTGTACAGGAGGGAAGAGGTGTCATGGGGGTTGGGAGTGCTGCCAAGCTCTGGCTGGGGGAGGAAGAGGACCAAGAAGTAAGGGGTCCAAGGGCCAAAGGAGGTCTGCAGTGTGTGGAAGGAAAGCCAGGCCTATTGTCAGGGTTGGGGTGATGGGAGGCTGCACGGGTACCAGGGGAAGAGGATGTGGTCAATTCGGAGGCCTTGAAGTGGGTGTGAGTTTTTTTTAATCAAAAACCGAAAAAGGCCGGGTGCAGTGGCTCACACCTGTAATACTTGCACTTTGGGATGCCAAGGTGGGTGGATCACGAGTTCGAGACCAGCCTGGCCAGCATGGTGAAACTCATCTATACTTAAAAAAAAAAAATACAAAAAATTGACTTGGCATGGTGGTGCACGCCTGTAATCACAGCTACTTTGGGACGCTGAGGCAAAAGAATTGCTTGAACTTGAGAGGTGGAGGTTTCAGTGAGCCGCCACTGCACTCCAGCCTGGCAACAAGGGCGAAACTCCGTCTCAAAAAAAAAAAAAAAAATCCCAGGCTGGGAGGGGAGCTTGAACAGTTCAGCAAAGACACCAGCAGGTGGCAGGGCTCAGCCAGGCGCCTCTTGGGCCACGGAGAGGCCTGACCTGGGCCTGGGGCTAGGTTGAGGGAGTGCATTGGGAGGGGAGGCAGGTGCTCCAGGCAGGAATAGCCATCCTTGAACGCCATCTCCTGGATGCTGAGAGGCTGACGGCCTGGGGAGCACTGACCAGCATCCCCTGGCCCCAGCCAGGCCCACCCAGACCTCAGCCCACGCTGGCTTGTGGGCAAGTCCAAGAACTCAGGGCCCAGCCTGCATCCCACTGACTAATGCCGCCAGGAGATGGGAGAAGCAAGCAGAGAGTCTGAGGACTCTGACTCCTGACTTCCTCTGCAGCTACTCCTTGAAAAGCACATGGGGATGAAGAGGTATGAAGTGGCTGGACGCAGAGTGCTCTTCTACTTTGATGAGGTACCACCAGCCGGGGTTGGTGGAGGAGGCTTCCCTGGTGTGCATGTTGGTGAGGGTGGAGTGGTCACCTGGTGTGGCTCCCTGCGAGTATCTTGTACCATAAAAAAGAGTTTGGGGCCGGGCACGGTGGCTCATGTCTGTAATCCCAGCACTTTGGGAAGCTGAGGTGGGAGGATCACTTGAGCTTAGGGGTTCAAGACCAGCCTGGGCAACATGGCAAAACCCCATCTTTACAAAAAATATAAAAAAGTGGACAGGCGCTTTGGCTCACATCTGTAATCCCAGCACTTTGGGAGGCCAAGGCGGGCAGATCACCCGAGGTCAGGAGTTCAAGACTAGCCTGGCCAACACAGCAAAACCTCATCTCTACTAAAACTACAAAAATTAGCTGGGTATTGTGACATGCACCTGTAATCTCATCTACTCAGGAGGCTGAGGCAGGAGAATCACTTGAACCCAGGAGGTGGAGGTTGCAGTGAGCCGAGATTGCACTACTGTACTCCAGCCTGAGTGACAGAGCAAGAGCCTATCTTAAAAAAAAAAAAAGGCACTGGGAGAATAAATTCCTGGCAGAGCTGGCCATACTGATAGCGCTATGCCCTGGACTGATGGCAGTTGGTGGGAAAAGTGGGGAGAGGCCGCAGTGGATATTACCCATCTGTAAGAAGGAGTGGAGCACTGATCCATGCTGTAGCAAATCCGTAGAGTTGAAAGATTCGTGGCTGCCAGGGGCGGGGGGAGTGGGGAATGAGTGCTGATGGGGATGGGGTTTTCTTTGGGGGAGAAAGAAACTTCTGGAACTAGACAGAGGTGATGATTGCACAGTATTGTGAACGTGCTAAATGCCACACACACACTTGGCCATGCGTGCACACAAAAAAGGAGTGGTGTCTGGGAGGCCACCTGAGACGTTTTCCCAATGGGATGGAAGGACACAAAGAATCGAAAATGGGATAGAGGTCAGGCGTGGTGGCTCACGCCTGTAATCCCAGCAATTTGGGAGGCCGAGGCAGGCGGATCACTTGAGGCCAGGAGTTGGAGACCAGCCTGGGCAACATGGTGAAACTCCATCTTGAGCAAAAATAGAAAGAAAAAAAAAAAACCGTCTCTATCAAAAATACAACCCTAACCCTAATCCCAGCTACTTGGGAGGCTGAGTCAGGAGAATTGCTTGAACCCAGGAGGCCAAGGTTGCAGTGAGCCGAGATCAGGCCACTGCACTCCAGCCTGGGCTCCAGAGCGAGACTCCCATCTCAAAAGAAAATGAAAATGGGATCGAGTTTCTTCTGTGTTTCACGCATCCTGGGTACCCCTGAAATGAGCCTGGGCCCGAGCTCAGCGCGCCGGGCCTGGTGGCCCCGGCCGAGCCCGCGCCCGCCTTTGCCCCGCAGATCCCCAGCCGGTGCCTGACGTGTGTGCAGTTCCGTGCGCTCCGGGAGTGTGTGGTGGGCAGGACGTCGGCGCTGCCAGTCTCCGTGTACGACTACTACGAGCCCGGTAGGCCCGCGCGCCCGCACCCCCGGCCCGACCCCTGCCCCGTCGCGTCTTCACTCCGTCACCCGCCACCCTCGCCCCGCAGCCTTCGAGGCCACTCGCTTCTACAACGTCAGCGCGCGCAGCCCACTCGCCCAGGAGCTGTGCGCCGGACCTGCGTGCAACGAGGTGGAGCGCGCCCCTGCCAGGGGCCCGGGTGAGTATGCGGAGCCACTGCCGCCCCTTCGCCACTGCCTGCCACACCCTGACTCCCACGCCTGAGCGCCCGGGAGGGCTTCCCTGGGGGCTTGGCAGAGAGGGGCCAGGGTAAAGTCCCGTGCACTCTGCGCATGGGTAGGCGGGTGCTCTGCCTGTGCGGGGAGGCGGGGCTGGAGGAGGGGTCAGTGTGGAGAGGCGTGGCTGGGGAGTGGTGACGGGTAGGCGTGGCTGGGGAGTACGTGTGGAGAGGCGTGGCTGGGGGGGTGGTCATGGAGGGGCGTGGCTGGGTGTGGTCAGTCTGGAGGGTCGTGGTCAGTCCGGAGGGACTGGAGGAGTGGTCAGCGCGGAGGGGCGTGTTTGGGGAGTGGTCAGTGCGGAGGGGCGTGGCTTCAGGAGCAGTAAATGCAGAGGGGACGTGGCTGGGGAATGGTCAGTGTACTGGGGGCAGGGCCGAGCCTGTGAGGGTGTGGGCTCAGTGGGTTGAGAGTGGTCAGTGCGATGAGGGCAGGACCAAGCGGAGTGGGTGTGGTTATTGCGGGGATGGGGGCGGAGCGGCATGGATGTGGTCAGTGCTGAGGGGGCGG
>PVKV010021076.1:0-38373 GCA_004027835.1 Alouatta palliata
CTGGACAGCGAAAATGTGGCACATATACACCATGGAATATTATGCAGCCATCAAAAACGATGAGTTTGCATCCTTTGTAGGGACATGGATGAACCTGGAAGCCATCATTCTCAGCAAACTGACACAGGAACAGAAAACCAAATACCGCATATTCTCACTCATAGACGAGTGTTGAACAATGAGAACACATGGACACAGGGAGGGGAGCATCTCACACTGGGGTCTGTTGGGGGGAAAAAGGGGAGGGACAGCAGGGGGTGGGGAGTTGGGGAGGGATAGCATGGGGAGAAATAACAGATACAGATGATGGGGGGGAAGGCAGCAAATCACACTGCCATGTGTGTACCTATGCAACAATCTTGCATGTTCTTCACATGTACCCCCAAACCTAAAATGCAATAAAAAGTATATATATTAAAAAAAAAAAAAAAAAAAGATTAAATTCATGAGCAGCTAGTGATTAAAGAAAGTTGGTAAGTGTCTGGGGTAACAGAATTTTAAATGCAGTTTGTTCTCTTTATTCGTGTGGTTATGTTCTATAAACTCTCTGAGAACACAGCATTAGTGAACACCGAACTATTGCTCCTAGGGGAAAAACAGCATTAGGTTCCTACAAGCCTCTGGTCACATTTGCATTAACCAGTCAATACATAGCATTGTTTTATGTATGTTTCCGTTTAAAGATATCTTATTTAATACATATTTTTGATTTATTAACATTGGACTCACAGACAACAGCATTGTAACTCGTACCTGAATGAAGCTTCTGTAACACGGCCGGTTCTCCAAAGGGCGTGTCATAGTCTTCTTGCATTTCAGGAGACTAGAGAGCACTACTGCACTGTGCCTAGTGGTGGTTATTTTAAACAGTAAAACGAGCAAGAAAAAGCACAGAAATGCAAACACTGTGGTACTAGAGTATGAACAGGATATCTGTTTACAGCCTGAGAGCAG
This sequence comes from Alouatta palliata, assembly GCA_004027835.1. NCBI lineage: Eukaryota > Metazoa > Chordata > Mammalia > Primates > Atelidae > Alouatta > Alouatta palliata. Next base: position 955 of record PVKV010021076.1, read on the forward strand.
AGACAGGAAGGTAGAGTCCTGCCTTGTTCCATCTCAGCTGAGCACGTGCACGCTGGGCAACACAGATTTTTCAGGCTCTGCGTGTGTCCATGAATAACTGTGAAAGCCCCGTGAGCATTGGTTTGGGGTCATAAGTAAATTTTAGCAACTACAGGAATTGGCAAATACAGAATCCATAAATCATGAGCACTTGTTGTAGTTCAGAATAGAGACTATTCTATAACTTAAGGTCACCTAACATATTTTCTTAAAAACCATTAAATAGAGTGGTCAAAATCAACAGGAAAATTAATATGCATGTACCATTTCCCATGCTTGGTTGTTAAATCCAGGGAACTCCCAGTCTAATGGGGACCCCAACCTAGAGGAAAAATGGGATGAGCTTTGCTCTGCATCTTGCTCCAAGTCCTGGGGGTGCACTGAGATGGGGCATCCTGGAGGGATTAGGGGGACATCTGCGCAGTCTTGAAGGACCTGTAGCAGACCCCACGTGGGGTGGGAGGTGTCACACACAGAGGGCCAAGCTTGTGTGGAAGCACAGAGGCGGGTGGAAGTGGCCACTGGACTGGGGGAGTTGACTGGGCAAAAGTCACAGTGGGGACCAGGCTGACTGACATCAATGTTGTGTTTCTATCCACCCCCAACTCCTGGCCTTCGGGTTTTAGAAAGACGACACTCAAAATCTGCTGAGGAATTTGGAGTCTAAGGCGCAGACCCCCTTGGAAACTGGCTCCCCGTCGAGGAGGAGGAAGAGAGAAGTGCAGATGCCGAAGGACAAGGAAGCTGTTGATGTAAGCTTAGTGTTGGTGTTTGTTTGTAGAGGCACCCGTGGGAGCTGGGGTGTCCCCCCGGCAGCCAGGTGTCATGTAGACAAGCCTCTGACAGATAAATTTGCCCAATCGGCTGCTTTTCTTGGAAGCATAATTTACATACAGTCAAATGTGCAGACTTTAAGTTTTACAGTTTGATGAGTTTTGACAACTGCGTACACCTTGGAACTAATACCCCATCGAGAATGTTTTCATCACCCAGTAAGTCCTGTAGTGCCCCTTTCTGGTCAGTGGCCACCCCCACACACTTGCAGAGGTGCCCATGTATGGGATTTCCGTGGGTCAGTTTTGCTGTTCTAGAACCATATGCAAATGGAATCGTGCTGCTCTGTGCCTGTGTTCTCGCCACAGGATGCCTTGAGATGTTTCCCTTTCGTTGTGTGTATCAATAATTCACCCATTTTTATTGCTCAGCGGCAGTCAACTGCGTGGATGTGCCATGCTCTGTTGTCTGCTCACCATTTGGTGGGTATTTCATTGGTGGGTTGGGCTGTTTTCAACATTTGGCTGTGATGAATAAGGCTGCGATGAACGTTGGTGTATAAGTCCGTTTACTTTCATTTCATTTTAATTCCTTTAAGTAAGTCTCTAGTGGTGGGAGTGCTGGGCCTCTGGAAGAGATGTTACAAAAAATTATCCCTGTTCCTGCCTTCCTGGAACCCTTACTCTATCCACAGAACATCGCTTTCTGGGTGAGCCTCGTGGTGGAGAGGATGTAATGTTTCTAGTCACCTCCTTGTCCTCTAGAAAGCACTGCAGCCTTCTTCTTCTGGATTTACGGGAAGATTGAACTAGCATTATGTCTTCGCATCTGCTCATGCCAGGCAGTTTGACACCTCTCACCTGTGAGTGATGCCAACACTCACGTGAATGACCTCGTGCCCTTCTCAGCAGCCACGTGAGGCTGATCTGATTTATATCCTCCAGATGAAAGAGCGAGGCTCAGAGGTGGTCTGCTCTCCTGAGCCCCGCAGCTGGGGAGTGGCCAAGCTGATATTTGTCCTTAGGTTTGCCAGGCCCCTGCTTGGGACTGCTGCATCCCCACACCTGACTCCCAGCCTCTGTCCCTTTCCATCCTGTTCCATCCCGTTCCGCAGCCTCAGCTTACCACAGAAGAAAGTGGGTTGGGGATTTCAAAACAGATTTCCCCAAAGGTCTGAAGTCAGTAGGGCTCAGCTTCTGGTTAAGCGTTACAATCAGCTTTTGCATCAGTCCTGCGTCTCCCTCCTGGGCTGGTGGGATGCCGTGGAGCGGGGGCACCACCCTGCCCTTGGCTGACGTGGAGTCAGGGAGACGTAGGGAAGCCTCTGCTGCTATCCCGGGACATGACTTGTGGGAGGTGAGTCTGGAATGAGCAGATCTTTAACTTAACCCTTGGTAATTATTAGCTTGATAATGGGCATCTGCTAGGTGTTGCTGACTGGTGAACAGGTAAGACATTACTAGGCAGGAAAAAAAGAATTAACCTTCCAGTAGGGTAGAAAGACTGAGGGCTCCCTGCAAACACTGACTGAGCACCTATTTGGATGTGCCCTGCGCTTCTCTGACAATGTTTGCCTCTCCACGTGTGTCCATGTATGTGTATGTCCCAGTCCATCACTCTCTCTCTGGGTCTCTGTGTGTGTCTCTGTGAGAGTATGTGAGCCTGCAGGTGTGTGGCATCTCCCTGTCTCTGTGTCTCCCTTCCCCTCATTGCTCTCTCTCTCTCTACTGCTCCGCCCCTGTCCTGGCTTCTCACACTACTAGAATCTGCTTACAAATGTGAAAACAGGTGTCCACACAAAAACTTGAACACAAATGTTCAAAGCAACAATATTCACAATAGCCAAAATGTGGAAACAACCCAAATGTCCCTTGACTGACAACTGGAAAAATAAATATGATATTTGCAGACATTGGAAGATTATTTGGCTATAAAAAATGAAGGGCTGATCCATGTTACAGTCGGGATGAACCTGGAAAATACACTAAATGAAAAAAGCCGTTCACAAAAGACCACACGTTGTAGGATCCCATTCCTGTGAAACATCTAGAACAGGAAGATTTATACAGACAGAAAGTAGATTAGTGGTTTCCAGGGGCTAGAGCAGAGGAAGGGGAGGAATAGGGTGACAGCAAAAGAGGACACAGTTTCTCTTTGATGCCATGAAATGCTCTAAAGTTGACGATAGGCTAGGCACGGTGGCTTGTGGCTGTAGTCCCGGCACTTTGGGAGGCTGAGGTGGGCAGATCACTTCAGGTCAGGAGTTCAAGACCAGCCTGACCAACATGCTGAAATTCCATCTCTACTAAAAATACAAAAATCAGCCAGGCATGGTGGAGCGTGTCTGTATTCCCAGCTACTTGGGAGGCTGCGACAGGAGAATTGCTTGAACCCAGGAGGCAGTAGTCGCAGTGAGCCAAGATTGTGCCACTGCACTCCAGCCTGAGTGACAGAGCGAGACTCTGTCTCAAAAAATCAATCAGTCAGGTTGACTATAGTGATGGCTACACATATCTGAAGATACTGAAAACTGTGAAATCTTACACTTTCATGAGTGAACTGTGGTGTGTGTGAATTAAATCTCAATAAAGCCGTTAAACAAACAACGCTGTTTCCATGTAGGGCATCCTTGAATGTGACGGAAACAAGCCGGCTTTGGGACGCAGAATCCTGGAACCCAGTCCCAGCTCTGCCACGTGTCTGCTGTGTGATGTTGGGCGGGAAGCGCCACCTGTCTGAGCCTCAAGTTTCTTACTTAAAATGACAGCAGTGATGGTGCTCCCCTACCCCCGTGACCCTGGAGTCACCCAGGGCTGAGTTAATGTGTGTGAATGTTCCTGCCACGGAATAGGTGCTCAGTCAGTGTTTGCAGGGAGTCCTAAGTCTTTCTACGCCGCTGTAAACTTATTTTTTTCTGCCTAGTAATATCTTAGCTGTTCACTATTCAGCTGCACCTAGCAGATGCCCATTATCAAGCTAATAATTGCCAAGGGCTAAGTGAAATATCTGCTTGTTCCCGTGACTGGCTTGTCAGAATGCTCTTGGCTTTCTGCAGACTGAGCTTGCCAAAATATGTGGCCAGGACTGCTTTGGCCCAGTGGGTCGAGCTACAACTTTCTTGTCCTCTAGTGCCCAGAAAACCAGGACTTGGTGGTTCCCGTCACGCCTTGGATGACCTCTGTTTAATGAACAACTTCATCTCAGCTGAAAACAGAAAATTCCAGAAGGGTCTGAGGCATGCTACTCCACAGCCTCTGTCTCTCCATCCCATTACTTTGCTTTGAAGGGAGGGAGAGTGGGTAGAGCCTTTAAAGATGCATTTATGCATTCTCTGAAAAGAACCCCTTTATGTTGGAGACAGAAATGGCTTTTCCTTTCCTTCAATTAACTTTAACCAATTTTCTGAATAATTGCATAGCTTCAGCTGAAGAAGTTTTACCTTGTATATTTCGCTACAACCAATTTTCTAAATAATGGTATTGTTCAGCTGGGGAGACTCTCTGAATTTGGAAGACACCTGACCTTAATGAGGAGTGCTTTAAAAAACTAAAGGCAGTGGCTCCTGTTCAGGGAGCAGAGCCTGCTCCTTCCCTGGTTTCAGGTGTCACATGCTCCTGGTCCTTCATGCCCTGGCAAAGACCATGACCGTCAGTGGGCTGGCCCTGCAGGGGTTGCAGTCTGCAGGTAGATGGATCAGGAGGAGGCTTTCCACCAGCCAGGATGTGTTCCTGATGCCCATTCCCTGGCTCCTCCATCCCCAGGTTCTGCCCTTGCAGGTCTCAGGTGGGCCCCGTACCAACATCCTTTCCTTCTTCTTCTTCTTCTTTTTTATGTTTCTGATCTCAGCTCACGGCAACCTCTACCTCTTGGGTTCAAGCGATTTTCCTACCTCAGTTTCCCAAGTTGCTGGGATTACAGGCACATGCCACCATGCCTGGCTAATTTTTGCATTTTTTTTAGTAGAGATGGAGTTTCACCTTGTTGGCCAGGCTGGTCTTGAACTCCTGACCTTGTGATCCACCTGCCCTGGCCTCCCAAAGTGCTGGGATTATAGGCATGAGCCATTCCTTGTTCACTGACAAAACTTCAAGTGGAAAGTGGGCCAGAATGCAGGGGGTTGAGAGCAGACCAGGCTCTGTACCCTTAGATCAGAGGGAGGCCAGGAAGGGTTTTAAGAGGCACATTGATGGAAATTTATGTTTAAAAGATAATTCGATTTCTGTGTGGAGAATGAATTGAAAGATGTTAATCTCTGAGCCTCAGTTTACCCCACCATAAGGTGGGCATGATAATAATAGTCGCCACCTCCCAAAGCTGACTGATGTGTGGTAATTAAATGGGCAAGCATGCATAGGTGGCTGGACATGGTAGACCCTCTCAGTACATGGATGAGGAGCTGGTTAGGAAGCAGTTGCTGCCCTTCAGGGTAAATATGATGGAGGCCTAGGCCAGGGCCATGGATTCCAGAGAGATTTGGGAGGTTAAGTTGATGGGATTTGTGGTCAGTTGGATGTGGGGACTTGGGATGTCAGAGTGCACGGTACCCCGGTATCTGATGTAGGTTCCTGAACACGGTGAAGCCAAGCCCAGGGGCCTTCTCTCCGAACCCCCACTTCCCTTTAAACTCCATGGCACTTAGTCTTGCTCTTACTTGCGTCATGTTGACAGAGCTAGCATGGCATCGGCTAGAGGGCGGACCTGGAGCCGGCAACGCTGAGTTCAGATCCCGGTTCTAGTGATGATTGGCTGTGTGGCCCTAGGCATGTGGCTTTACCTCTCTGCGACTCATCTTCTCTGTCTGGAAGTGGAGACAGTGACCTCTGTGGCAGTGTCCTTGGAAGCTTAGGGAGGTAGCATATGTTGGTGGTCTTCCCTGTTCTTTTTTTTTTCTTGAGAGCTTTTTGTTTATTTTTCTTCAGCTTTTAAGTTGCGGGATACATGTGCAGGATGTGCAGGTTTGTTACACAGGTAAACATGGGATGGTTTGCTGGACAGATCAACCCATCACCTAGGTATTGAGCCCAGTATGTGCTAGCTCTTCTTCCTGATCTTCTCCCCGCCCCGGCCCCCAAACAGGCCCCAGTACGTGGTTGATCCCCCCCGCCCAATGTGTCCACGTGTTTTCATCGGTCAGCTCCTACTTATGAGAACATACGGTGTTTGATTTTGTGTTCCTGTGTCAGTTTGCTGAGGATAATGGCTTCCAGCTCCATCTATGCTCCTGAAAAGGACATGATCTTGTTTTTTTTTGTTTGTTTTTTTTTTTAAAGACGGGGTTTCACCATGTTGGTCAGGCTGGTCTTGAACTCCCGACCTTGGGTGATCCACCTGCCTTGGCCTCCAAAGTGCTTGGATTACAGCGTGAGGCACCACACCCGGCCATGATCTTGTTTCTTTTTATGGCTGCATAGTGTTCCATGGGGTATATGTACCACATTTTCTTTATCCTATCATGGATGGGTATTTGGGTTGATTCCGTGTCTTTGCTATTGTGAATAGTGTTGCCATGAACATACACATGCATATGTATCCAGTAATGAGATTGCTGGGTCAAATGGCATTTCTGCTTCTAGGTCTTTGAGGAATCACTACACTGTCCTCCACAATGGTTGAACTAATTTACATTCCCACCAACACTAAAAGTAAAAGTTTTCCTTTTTCTCTACAGCCTCACCAGCATCTGTTGTTTCTTGACGTTTTAATAATCGCCATTCCGACTGGCATGAGATGGTGTCTCATTGTGGTTTTGATTTGCATTTCTCTAGTCATCGGTAATGTTGAGCTTTTCTTCATATGTTTTTTGGCTACATGAATGTCTTCTTTTGAGAAGTGTTGGTTCATTTCCTTTGCCCACTTTTTAATGGGGTTGTTTTAACTTGTAAATTTGTTTAAGTTCTTTGTAGACTCTGGATATTAGACTCTGGTCAGATGGATAGATTGAAAAAATGTACTCCCCTTCTGCAGGCTGTCTGTTCACTCGAATGATCGTTTCTTTTGCTGTGCAGAAACTGTTTAATTAGATCTCATTTGTCAATTTTTGCTGTTGTTACAATTGCTTTTAGTGTTTTTGTCATGAAATCTTTGCCTGTGCCTGTGTCCTGAATGGTATTGCCTAGATTATCTTCTGGGGTTTTATACTTTTGGGGTTTGCATTTAAGTCTTTAATCCATCTTGAGTTAATTTTGTATAAGGTGTAAGGAAGGGTCTTCCCCCATTCTTGTCACCCAAGTCTTTTGTGAGTTGTAAGGTAGAGAAATGACAAGAACCGGAGTCCCTGGTGTGCAGCTTCCCTCCCGTGTTGCTCACAGGGCATCAAGGTGCAGCTCTCCTTGGAGACATTATTTTAAGCTGTGGGTTACATGTGCAGGATGTGCCGGTTTGTTACACATGTAAACGTGTGCCATGGTGGTTTGCTGTACAGATCAACCCATCACCTAGGTATTAAGCCCGGCATCCTCTAGGTATTCTTCCTTATCCTCTCTCTCCCCGCATCCCTAGGCCAAAGTGCTGGCTCAGTGGGGGCTGTGTCAACACCCCAAATTAGGAGCAAGTGATCCATCCTTCTGTGTTGCCACAATAGGATGTCTTATTCCAAGGTGAACTTGGTGATTGGAAATTGGTCATGGTGATGGAGCTTGCTCTTCAAGATGTGGTTGAAGCACTGGAATAGATGCAGGTGCCGTTTTCTTCCATCAGTGTGCCCAGAATTGCTCAGGAGAGATTTTTCGTGGTCTGCAGCATCAGGCTCTGGGCTTGCCTGTCTGCTTATCTTCATTCACTATCTGGTTGTTTCCAAAGCATTGATTTAGCACTGACTTTGCAAAGTGCAGTGGTGGGTGGGGGTGACCCAACAGGAGAGAGATGGAGAGGATGTGGGGATATGGGGAAGGCCATGGATAAGGCCATCCAGCTTCTTTATTTTTTATTTTTTGAGACAGAGTGTTGCTCTGTCACCTGGTCTGGAGTGCAGTTGGGGGATCTCGGCTCACTGCAACCGCTGCCTCCCAGGTTTAAGTGGTTCTCCTGCCTCAGCCTCCCGAGTAGCTGGGACTACAGTTATGTGCCACCACACTCCGCTCATTTTTGTATTTTTTAGTAGAGATGGAGTTTCACCATGTTGGCCAGGATGGCCTCGATCTCTTGACCTTGTGATCCACCCACCTCGGCCTCCCAAAGTGCTGGAATTACAGACATGAGCCACTGCGCTCAGCCCATCCAACTTTTTATTAATGAGTCAGGGGAGGTCATTCCAGAGTAGAATTTGGCAGTGGTGTGTTATACCACTACGCACAGCGGCCCACTGATTGGTTTCTTCTCTGTTCTAGCGACTCAGCAGGGTGCTTTATGTATGCGGTCCTGGAGGGCAGATCCTCTGCTGATTTGCTATCTGGGAAGACTAAGATTCAGAGAAGTTAGAAGACTTGCCCAACCACTTACTTTTGTTTAAGGGTCTAATCCAAAATCTTGTGTGAATATTACTGCATGTGCTCATACCTGTGGCAATGCTAAAGTTATTTTGTGTGTTTGCTTTTCCTAATTCTTTAGGAGACTCTCTTGTCAATTATTCTCAAGTTATTCAAATCCTTATTTTTTCCAAAGCTGAAGCATTTTGATTAAATTAACATTGTGCCATTCTCTTTTGATAGCCTCCTCTGTCTGTTCATCTGTCTGTCCATATATACCCATCTATTTTTTCATCTACTCATCTGTCTCTCCATCTTTTCATTCACCCATTCATCTGGCTGTCCATCCACCCACCTACCCATCTATTCATCTACCCATCCATCTATCCATCCACCCATCTATCCATCTGTCTACCTATTCATTCATCCACTTATCTATCTATCTGTCTACCCATCCATCCACCCACTCATCTATCCATCTGTCTACCCCTCCATCCATCCACCCATCTGTCTGCCCACACATCCATTCATTCACCCATCCATCTGCCTATCCATCCATCCATCCATCCATCCATCTGTCTACCCATCCATCCATCCATCTATCCATCCATCCATCCATCCACCCATCTATTCATCTGCCCACCCATCCATCCACCCACTCATCTATCCATCTGTCTACCTGTTCATTCATCCACTTATCTATCTATCTGTCTACCCATCCATCCACCCACTCATCTATCCATCTGTCTACCCCTCCATCCATCCACCCATCTGTCTGCCCACACATCCATTCATTCACCCATCCATCTGCCTATCCATCCATCCATCCATCCATCCATCCATCCATCCATCCGTCTACCCATCCATCCATCCATCCACCCATCTATTCATCTGCCCACCCATCCATCCACCCACTCATCTATCCATCTGTCTACCTATTCATCCATCCATCCAGCCAGCCAGGCAGCTAGCCAGCCAGCCAGCCAGCCATCTATCCATCTTCCAACCCATCCATTCATTCACCCATCTATCCATCTGTCTTCCATCTGTCCATCCACCCATCTATCCATCTGTCTACCTATCCATCCATCCACTCATCTGTCTACCCATCTGTCCATCCACTCATCTATCTGTCTACCCATCCATTCACCCACCCATCTATCCATCTGCCCACCCATCCATCCATCCACCCATCTATCCATCTGCCCACTCATCCATCCATTCACCCACCCATCCATCTATCCATCCATCTGTTTGTTGACCCATCCACTCATTTTCCTTCTGGCAAGGAAGAGCTTATATGAATCTAAATGTGCCTATCATGGACCCTTTCTGAGGCTGCTATTACAAATGGGATGTGGCATATTGGAAAAACTTGACAACTTATCCTTCATTTTACAGAAAGTTTCCCATGCCATTTGTGTCTTTCCCTCCCAGGAATGTGAGCCACCTTCCAACAGCAATATCACAGCATTCGCCCTGAAAGCAAAAGTCATCTACCCCATCAATCAGAAGTTCCGGGTGAGTGTCCCGAGCTCCATCATAGAAATGCGTTTACTTCCATCATGTGCCAGTGATTGGGAGGAAAGTAGGGGGATTAGCTGTGTGATGTTTGGTCCTGTTTGAGGGTTTTATGGCAAGTTATTTTAATAGGGGTAGTTTTTAGGCTTTGTAATGGAGCAAAACTTAGGGTTAATCTGTCTTATGACAGTGTTTTCAGGAACAGGACATGCCCATGGCAACCACGGTAAGGAAGTTCCATGGCTCCTTGTACTCCTGGGGACATGAGGTGACAGCACAGTAGGACAGCTCCCCCTCTGCCTTTTTAACACTAATACAAACACAGATACCAACTCAGTTCCCAGTGCTAATCCTCATTCACAAAGCCCTGGACTAATGCCAGCAGCTGGCACTTACTGAACACTTATGTGCACAGGACCAGTGTTGTGCTAACTATTTGTCATGCATTAGGCAGTTCAACTTGGTGTTATGTCTATCAGGTAAATAATATTGTCTCTACTTGACACGTAAGGCAACTGAGGCCCAGAGAGGCTAGTGACCTGAGGTCATGTGACAAGAAGTGACAGAACCAGAATCAAACCCCAACATCTGGCTAGGGTTACACCTTCCAGGAGCCCTCAGCCTGGGAGGTGCTTTGTGCAAAAAAGTTTCCTAGTGAAATAAGTTTTGGAAAATGCGGCTTGCTTTCTTGGTGATCAGGATGACGAGCTCTGGAGTCACAGCAACTCAATCCTAACCGCATCTCAGCCATTCTGTGTGGCATTTCCTGACTTCTCCATGCCTCAGTCTCGTTATCTGTGAAATGGGGTGCTGGTGCTCCTGCCTCGCGCAGTTGTTTCGGGTGCTACACAGGATAACATAATGAGGGCTCAGACAGTGCACAGCCTCCACACACTCAGAACATGTTAGCATTTCTAAATTATTACTTGCTTCTGAAGACAGCCAAAGCATACTGAAGGTTCTGAGAATTCCTGCTCCAAAGAAACATTTCACCTTGTTTAACACAGGCTTTCCCCAACTGATTTTTCCGTGGAACCTTTGTGGTGAGGAGTAACTGGCTCATGGAACTGTTCCCCAGAGCCCACATTGGGAACCACATCCTTCACATTGTGGAAGGGTAGGACGGGTGGGTGGATGAAGGGTACTTCCCCATCCTCTGAGTAGGCCCTGTGTGGGCCCTGGGCATCATGCCATGGTCAAGAGGGCATCCGCTCCCCGCTGGAGGCCCTCGCTGCCTGGGTGGATTGGAATACACCGAGATTGCAGGACAGCACATGATGAAATAGGCAAGAGGCAGATGCCAGGGACTGCGGAGCCATTATGGGGTCTGGGATCCATGCCTGGAGGGAGGGACACTTCCACCCAGCAAACAACAAATTGGGGGTGTGATTCAGAGAGGGGAACCAAAGTTGGGAAAGGCCCAGAATGATGAAGTGACCAGGAGTGTCTGAGACAGAGCCACCTCAGTGTGGCTTGGGCAGCCAGAAGTGGAGGCTGACATTTGCTGGGCCCTCCAGCCATGCCAGGCCCCAGGCTGTGACCTCCTGTGGCCTAGTGTGCATGGTGCTCCAGCTTCTTGGTCAGGAGCATGGAGGCTGTCAGTGGGCAGGGGGTGGGAGGGTGGCGCCTGCTCTGTGGAGGTGAAGGACAGGTGATCAACAGGATTTGCGGAGGGAGCAGGCCGGGGTCAGAAAGCAGCGAGTGAACTGGGTCAGGGCAAGTGGTGGCTATGGAACAGGTCAGAGTTGCCAGCTGGGAGGAGGGTGCAGCTGGGGATCCAGAGCACAGATCCAGGTTGGCAGCTTAGGGGAAGGAGCCTGGTGCAGAGGGGATGGCCTCATGAGGACAAGTGAACTGTGATTTGGGCCTCTGGGATGTGGATGTGGCAGAAGCCGGGACAGAAGCTCTGTGGTGTCTGCTGGCACCCCGGCCAGTCTCCTCCAGCCAGGCCTTCCTGTGAGCGTCTAGAGTGCGTCTGGTAGAATTGTTAATACTGGATCAAATCCCTGAGGCATCACGTGGACTGAGTGTGACTTTCCTACTGCCACCCCAGCCTCTGGCCGATGGCTCCTCCAACCCGTCTCTGCATGAAAACTTAAAGCAGGCTGTCTTGCCGCACCAGCCGGCAGAGGCCTCCCCTTCCAGCAGCCTGGGGAGCCTGAGCCAGGCCGAGAAGGACGACTACAGCTCCTCATCCAGCGTCCACTCGGCCACCAGTGATGACAGGTTTCTCAGCCGCACCTTCCTCCGGGTGAACGCCTTCCCCGAGGTGCTGGCCAGTGAGAGGTAAGGAGAGGGGCAATGAAGGATGAGGCTTCTGGTCCTCTTGGCGTGGGCCAGGAGGGTCACATCATTGTCAGAGGAGGAATCAGAGGCCCAGAGAGGTTCAGTGACTCTGCCAGGAACAAACAGCCACCCAGCGTCACAGTCAGAGCCCCAGATGAATTTGTCACTTGTGTGCTGTGTTGACCAATGCTGGGGTTATAGTCAGGCCTGAGCCCTGGGGAGAGACAACAAGGCGACCTCATTTAATCACTGGCATGCCCCATGCCTGCCATTCCAGCCGCTGGTGAAGTTGATTAAATGGGTACTTCTGAGTACTGGATAGAATGCTAAGCACTTTACGGAGATTAATGATCTCATGAGGATTTTGCCCAGTGGGAGGGAGCCTGGGACAGATTCAGCAATCAGTAAGTATTAATCAATAAATGAATGAATTCCCCTTAACATATCTATGAGGTTGGGACTGTCACTTCCCCCAGTTCACAAAGAATAAAGGGAAATCCAGAGAGGCTACGTGACTTCCTGGTCACACAGCGGTGAGTGACAGAGCCGGGTTTGACCCAGCCCAGAGCAGGGCTCAGCCCCTAGGGGCTCGGGAAACTCAGTCTGGCAGGTTCACACACCAGGCCTCAGGCCTCTCTCTGCTCTGAAATTACGTGAGTCCAAGGGGTGGGATGATCCAGCACACAGCCTCTGCTTGGGGCTGGCAAAAAGACTGGGCTCAGCTCCTTGAGCCTGAATGTGACCCAGGCAGAAGGGACTTCATTTAAGAGGGGCCTTCTTGGATTGGCCAGCCTTGGCTTAGAACAGCTTTCTTTCAGCATTTGGACTTAGAGGATTTGAAACAGTTTGGGTGGGAGTGTCATCATGTAAAATGCATTTGCCTATGAGAGAAAAAATCTCAAAGACTTCTACATCTGCTGTGTATGTGCCCCCGTTGACCCTATGATGGTCACTTGATTTCCCTGATCCTCTCTTCCCTGCGTCAGTTTCTGCATCTGTAAAATGGGCGTGAGAATGTGTCCACTAAGGCACGGAGGAAAGATGACGTGTGTGATGATAGAGATGAAAATGCTTGAGGCTGGGCATTGGCTCCTGCCTGTAATCCCAACATTTGGTATCCAAGGTGGGTAGACTGCTTGAGCTGAGGAGTTCAAGACCAGCCTAGGCAACATAGTGATACCCCATCTCTAAAATAAAATACAAAACTCAACTGGGTATGATGGTGCATGCCTGGTAGTCCCAGCTACTCAGGAGGCTGAGGTGGGAGGATCGCTTGAGCCTGGGAGGTGGAGGCTGCAGTGAGCTGTGATTGTGCCACTGTACTCCAACCTGGGAGACACAGCAAAACCCTGTTTCTAAAAAGTAAATAAGTTTTTAAAGAAAATACTCAAAGGAGGAAACAGCATTTTTATTTCTCTCCCTTCCCTCTCTCCACTGGTTTTCTCTTGGAAGTCCCAGGCAGCTGCGTCTCTGACACCAACTGTTCTTTTCTTGCCATTAGTGGCTTTCAAACAGCTCATTCGAACCCTCCTTATAAGCCTGGAGTGAGTGTAAGGACCTCAGCATGCTGTGGAATGAGAGTCTGAGGCAGGGTGTGCTGTGGCTTATGCTGATTAGGAGCATGCCAATATCCATACTCTTCATTTCCAATATGCTGAAAGTCTTTTCCGATTCTCATTTTGTTTTGCAGTGTAGACATTGACCTGTGTATCTACAGCCTTCACTTAAAAGACCTGCTGCATTTGGACACGGCACTGAGGCAGGAAAAGCACATGGTAGGTGGAGATGTTCGCATTCCCTCCTTTTCATGGGGGCAGGAACTGGGAGACACGGCCTCTGTATGCAGTGGGTCCCAGGGACCCTTGAGAGGCCAACATCAGTGCAAACAGCTGCTGCAAGGTGGGGGAAGCGGCGCTGCCAGGCATCCAGCCACAAAATGCAGAAGCACTTCATGCCTGTTGGTGGGGCGTGGCGTTTACTTTAACTAGAGCTGTGGAGCCTCAGCAGAAAGAGGAGTGCCTCCTCCCAGGGTACACCTCCTGCTGCAGACAGAGATAAGAGATATTTCAAAGAGAACAATATTTTTAAAGGAATAGTAATAATATTTATGAACATGAATTTTCTTGAGTGCTTGCTGTGTCCTAGGTCCCAGGAGTATTACATTTAAACCTCAGCACAACTCAGAGGGGCAGGTATCAATATTACCTCCACTCTGCAGGTGGGGAAACTGAGGCATAGGGAGGAGGAGGTACCCAAAGTTATAAAGCTGCAGGTGTGGTGCCAAGATGAGACGTTCAGTACCTTTTTATGGGGGGCACATGTTCTCTTGACTGAATGAACAGGAACTCAGAACTGTGGATGTGAGGAAAACATTAGTCTCTGCCAGATGTGTAGGGTCCAGCCCTACAGGGTCCCGTGAGTCCCTCTCTACAGGTGTGGAGACGGAAATAAAAGACACAAGACACCGAGAAAGAGAAAACAGAGTTTGGGCCGAGGGGTCCACTGCCCACCAAAGCGCCGAGTCCATCAGTGGCCCCGAGTGCCTGGACACTCGGATTTTATTGAGTACAAAGCAGGGGAAAGGGCAGGTAGGATGAGGTAATGGTGATCAGTGATAGGGTCAGGCAAATCACGTGTCTTGGAGACAGGGGCCCAAGACTTTGAAGAAGCCGAGGCGAGGAGAAAACCTAAGGCATCAGCACTTTTCTCATACTTGTCAAGAAATAACAAGGTCACTAAGATTTGTGTCACTAATTCTCATCTTCTATGAAAAAGAGGAACCAGGTGCAGAAGCAGAACTTGGAAGTAGACATGGAATCTGACCACTGAAGCACAGCACCACATAGAGAATTAAGCCCCCGGGTGTATGCGGGTCTCCCTGACAGCCGTCAGGCCTACCACAAGAGCTCGGAAGAGCGGAGTTTTCTCCTAATTCTCCAGAAGAAGGAGACGACTTGCCCATCTTGGACGTCTCCTTCCCTAGCTGGCTAAACAGCGGGAGCTTTCACAGTGCTGACACCGTCACACAGTCAAGGCGTCCTCCAGCAGCCCTTACGCGGGCGTGACAGAGGACTTACAGCATCTTGCCTTAGGGTCATCTCTTTTCCAATGCCACTTCAGTCCCATACTTCTTGACCTGAGACTTAATAGTAAGATTAAAGATCATATGATTATGTGTATATGTATATTTGTGATTACATATGAATAGCTATGTGATTATGATTTTATATATATAGGAATAACTATGTAACTATATCACTAATTCGTTTCTAATTCTGTGTTTATGTGAGAACATGCTGAGGCTTCAGACCCTTGCCTAGGCTCTTGTGGAGTTTCCCCCCCACACAGATGCACCTGGCCTCAATGGACTCACCCGTGGATCTGAGCTGTGGGAGATCTGAGCTATGGGAGATCTGAGTGGTGGGACATCTGAGCTGTGGGAAGCCAGACAAGTCCCACTGAGCTGCAGAATCCCAGTGGGTTTAGCCAGGCATCAAGAACAGAGGGGTTAACAATGTGCTATTTCTCCATGAGGCACATTCTCTGGATTACTAAATGAGGGTTGATACCTACAGAGAGAAGGCAGGTGAGAGAAAGAGGAGAGAGAGGAACAGAGGCAGACAGACACAAGGTGTGTCTACAGGGCATGCTTATCAACTGGAGAAGGGCAAGAACATCACGTTGGAGGCCAGGCGTGGTGGCTCATACCTGTAATCTCAGGCTTTGGGAGGCTGAGGCAGGAGGATTGCTTGAGCCCAGGAGTTTGAGACCAGCCTGGGCAACATGGCAAAACCCTGTCTCTACCAAAAAAAAAAAAAAAATTAGCCTGGCGCAGTGGTGCGTGCCTATAGTCCCAGGAGGAGACTCCCTACTCAGGAGGCTAGGTGAGAGGAACACTTGAGTCCAGGAGATGGAGGCTGCAGTGAACTGTGATCGAACCACTGCACCTCAACCTTGTCAACACAAAAAACAAACAAAAAACAGATTAGCGAACTGGGGATGTGCCTGAAACTTGGGCTCTGTGTGAGCAGGACTAGCCTTATAAACAGGTGCCAATGTTTGAAACCATAAATATGCTAGAATTGAAGAAACAGAGCATAGCCCTTCCCCTACTCTACCCCAGCCCCATGGACGTCCCCGGACGTGGGCCACCAAGCAGCCTGTGGCTGCAGCCTGTGACTGCAGCTTGCCCTCAGTGCGCTCCACCAGCCCTGGCTGTTTTCTCCAAGGCTCCGTGCTCCCTGGGAGGATCAGTTCTTTCTGGGCTCAGAGCCTGTCCAGTTGATGAGCAGAGTGGTCCTGGCTGGCCTCGCCCCACAGCCAGCGGGTGCCCACGGCAAGCAGCCTGCGGTCCTGGAGGGAGGGTTCACCGTCATTCACCATCCAGCACTGGGGCGTGGCCTCTGCACACTGCCGGGCACAGTGTCAGACGCCAGGGTTGGGCTCTGCCTTTGTGGAGCCCACTCTCTGGGGCAGCAGGGAGGGGCATAAACAGATGTCACAAAATACACAGTGGCAGGCAGCATGACAAAATCCTGCGACAAAGCACCATGCGGGTGTAAAGGGGGCACCAGAGGGAGTGTAGAGCTGGGGAAATGGTCAGGCTTCCCTGGGGGTGAAAACCCAGGGAAGTTCCGGGAGCACTGGATTAAGAGACAGAGACCTGGGCTCTAGTCCACCCTTTGACAATTAGGAGCTGTGTGACTGGGTAAGTTGCTTCACCTCTCTGGGCCACTTTAGGAAAGGCTTAAAGCAAATACTTTTTCAGCTCTTTCTGTATGGAGTTAATGAGTTACTGGGAAGTCAAGCTGTCCTGCTTTGAAAGGGTTCTGTGTGTAGAGCTCTGGGCTTCATGTCACAACTGTGTGGCCTGCCTGGTCACAGCAGCGATTATTCTGCATGTACACTCTTACAGGCTCGCTCAGTGCTTTAAATCTTTTACCTCTTTGAAGCTTTACCTGCCACTTCACTAACAACGAACCTGAGGCTCAGAGAGGTTAAGTCACTTGTCCAAGGTCACACAGCAGGTGATAGCAGAATCAGACCTGGACAAGGTCTGTCTGAGTGCAAGGCCCCTGCATGCCCAGGTGTAGCCCTGCACTCTGCACATCGAAGGTGCTCAGGAGAAATGTGTTACGGTGTGATTGGCACCGCCCTGAGAGAGCTGCCTCCTGGCACGGTCCATCCTTCTCTGGGGAGCACAGCTCCATCATCACATGCTGGGTCTGTAGGAACTGGGTGAGCCCCTGGAGCTGTGCCACCTGGAGACCTCAAGCTGTTTCCCTGGTCAACATGAGCTGGGGTTCAGAAGTTCTCCAGACCACGGGAGACCCTCATGCGTCCCAGAAGTTTGGAGCTCCCTGGCTGGCCCTGAGGAGGAAGAAACTGGCTCTGGGCTTGTCCAAGAGGCAGGAGAAGCTGGAGTGGAACCTCTATAAATAGAGTGGCGGGGATGAGAACAGATGGGGAGTATGGAGAAAAGGTTAAATAAAGGGGAGCACCAGCACGAGGGGTTCTGAGGGTGCTGGAATATTACTTTGATTGTGGCTGCACTTACCTGAATCTATACATGGGGTAAAATGGCATAGAACTGCACACACGCGTAAATGTGCATAAAGATGGGTGAAAGCTGAATAAGGCCTGCAGACAGTAGTATTCGACCAACCAGGGCGTCACCAGAAGCCACCCCTGGGGGTGCACACAGCACTTTGTGCAGACACACCTGGCATTATTGCATTTCACTTTATTGTGCTTCAGAGATGCTTTTTTTTTTTTTTTTTTTTTTACAAACTAAAGGTTTTTGGCAATTCTGCATCCAGCCAGTCTGTTGGCTCCATTTCTCCAATAGCACATGCTCACTTCACGTCTTTATGCGACATTTTGGTAATTCTTGCACTAGTTCAGACTTTTTCATGATTATCGTGTGTGTTATGGTCATCTGTGATGAGTGATCTGGGACGTTACGAGTGTAGTGGTTTGGAGACATCACAAACTGCGCCTTTGTGAGACAGCGAACTTAATAAACGTCCGGTGTGCTCTGACTGAGCCACCGACTGGCCATTCCCTCTCCTTGGGTCTCCCTATTCCCTGAGACACTGTGATATTGAAATTAGGCCAGTTAGTAACGCTGCAATGGCCTCCAGGTGTCTGAGTGAAAGAAAGAGTCGCGTGTCTCTCACTTTAAATCAAAAGCTAGAAATTGTGAAGCATAGCGAGGAAGGCAGGTCAAAAGCTGAGATAGGCTGAAAGCTGGGCCTCTTACACCACAGTTAGCCAAGTTGTGAATGCAAAGAAAAAATTCTTGAAGGAAATTAAAAGTGCTGCTCCGGTGAACACACGAATAATAAGAAAGGAAAACAGCCTTATTGCTGATATGGAGAAAGTCTAACTGGTCTGCATAGATCAAAGCAGACACAACATCCCCTTAAACCAAAGCCTCATCTACAGCAAGACCCCAACTCTCTTCAATTCTGTGAATGCTGAGAGTGGTGAGGAAGTTGCAGAAGAAAAATTTGAAGCTAGCAGAGAAAGAGGTTTAAAGAAAGAAGCTGTCTCTAGAACAGATAAAAGTGCAAGGCGAAGCAGCCACAAGCACTGATGAAGAAGCTTCAGCAAGTTACCCAGAAGATCCAGGTAAGGTCGTTTGTGAAGGTGGCTGCCCTAAACAACAGATTTTCAATGTGGATGAAATAACATGATATGATCATGGAAGAAGATGCCATCTAAGACTTTCATAGCTGAAGAGGAGAAGTCAACACCTGGCTTCAAAGCTTCAAAGAACAGGCTGACTCTCTTGTTAGGGAATAATGCAGGAGATGACTTTAAGTTGAAGCCAGTACTCATCTACCGTTCCGAAAATTCTAGGGCCCTTAAGGGTTATGCTAAGTCCCCTCTGCCTGTGCTCTATAAATGGAACAACAAAGCCTGGACTACAGCACAGCTGTTTACAGCATGGTTTAAGCCCACTGTTGACACCTACTGCTCAGAAAACAAAATTCCTTTCAAAATGCTGCTGCTCATTGACAAAACACCTGGCCACCCAAGAGCTCTGATGAAGATGTGCAAGGAATTTAATGTGTTTTCATGCCTGCCAACACAACATCCATTCTGAGCCCACTGATCACAGAGGAATTTCAACTTTCAAGTCCTATTGTTTAAGAAATACATTTCCTAAGGCTGTAACTGCCATAGATAGTGGTTCCTCTGAAGGATTTGAACAATGTAAATTGGAAACCTTCTGGAAAGGGTTCACCATTCTAGTTGCCATTGAGAACATTCATGATTCACAGGAGGAGGTCAAAATACCAACATTGACAAGAGTTTGGAAGAGGTTGATTCCAACCCTCATGAATGACTCTGAGGGGATTCAAGGCTTCAGTGGAGGAAGTCATTGCAAATGTGGTAGAAATAGGAAAACCAGGATTAGAAGTGGAGCCTGAAGATGGGGCTGAGTTGCTGCAATCTCATAATGGAACACGAACGGATGTGGAGCTGCTTCTGATGGATGAGCAATGCAAGTGGTTTCTAGAGAAGGCATCTGCTTCTGGTGAAGATGCTTTGAACATTGTTTGAAGGATTTAGAGTATTATGTAAACTGATTTGGTAAAGCAGCTGCAGGGTTTGAGAGGACTGACTTCAAGTTTTAAAGTTCTACTGTGCGCAAATTGCTATCAAGTAGCATGGCATGCTACAGATAAATCTTTTGTGAAAGGAAGAGTCAGTTGATAGGGCCAACTTCAGAGTTGTTTTATTTTAAGAAACTGTCACAGCCACCCCATCTTTCAGCAGCCACTAGCCTCATAAGTCAGCAGCCATCAACATCAAGGCAAGACCCTCCACCAGCCAAAAGATTTCAACTTTTTTTCTTATAATCATCTTAGACTCAGATGAACAGTAGCATTTTTTGGGAAGAAGGTATTTTTAAATTAAGATATGTACTTTTTAAGACATAATGCTACTGTACACTTAGACTACAGTACAGTGAAAACATAGCTTTTATATGCACTGGAAAACCAAATAATACATGTGACTTGCTTTATTGTGATATTCACCTTACTCAGGTGGCCTGAAATCAACCCCACAATATCTCCATGGTATGCCTGTATTATTTTTGTATTTCCATTTGAGTCTATAAGTATCTCAAAATTGCACTCTGGAAAGGGAGAGGATGAGGCTGTAAGCATTACTGATACATTTGGGGTCAGGAAGAACATAGACTTGAAACTAACATCTTGCAAAAATAATGTTATTCTATCTTACACCACAACAGTCTTCAGTGGGTAGAAAGTCAGGACACCACTTTCTTCTCAGAGGTATCATTGACAAATATGCAGGTTGGTGGGCAGGGTTCTGGGTTCGAATCTCAGCTCTATGGCCTTTGGCTGTGTGGCAGGAGGCAAGTTGCTGGGCGTTTTTTCAGGGGAAGGGAAAAATGGGGAAGATGGTATTAGTCTCCCCACATGCTGTGGAGATCAAGTGATAGTATATATAATACATACATTAGGCTGGCACAGAAGGGTGATTAACAAGCCTTAACCCACTAAAGAAGGATCAAAAACTGTGGCCCTTGAGCCAAATCTGGCCATGCCCCTTCTTTTCCATATTGCCTGTATGCCTGTGTGGCATATGCCACAACCGCAGGACTAAGTAGTTGCAAAAGTGGTCATATGGCCTGCAAAGCCAAAAAAATATTTGCTGTGTCACCCTTTACTGAAAAAAATTTGCTAACCCCTGCGTTTAAAAATGCCTTACCAGGCTGGGTGCAGTGGCTCGTTCCTATAATCCCAGCACTTTGGGAGGTGAAGGCGGGCAGGTTACATGAGCTCAGGAGTTCGAGACCAGCCTGGGCAACATGGAGAAACCTTGTCTCTTAAAAAAAAAAAAAAAGCCTTACCGGCTTATATCTAAATGACCTTTGACGAAGATGGAGGAATTGTGAGCTTTTAATAAATGGTACTGGAGCAATTGGACATCTGTAAACAAAACAACAACAACAAAAGAACCTTAACCAAAACCTCACACCTTATACAAAAATTAACTCAAAAGGGATCAAATAGTTCAATATAAATAATAAACTATAAATCTTTCAGAAAAAAATACTGCCTGGCACAGTTGGCTCACACCTGTAATCCCAGCACTTTGGGAGGCCGAGGTGGGTGGATCACTTGAGGTCAGGAGTTCAAAACCAGCCTGGCCAACATGATGAAACTCCATCTATGCTAAAAATACAAAAATTAGCCGGGTATGGTGGCACAAGCTTGTAATCCTACCTACCTGGGAGGCTGAGACGGAAGACTTGCTTGAACCTGGGAGGTGAAGGTTGCAGGGAGCCAAGAACGTACCACTGCAATCCAGCCTGGATGACAAAGTGATACTCCCTCTCTCTCTCTCTCTCTCTCTCTCTCTCTCTCGATACACACACACACACACACACACACACACACACACACACACACCTATGTGATAAGAGATTCCAAATTTGATAAGAAATGAAATATATATATATATATTTGACAATAAATTGGGAAAATGTTTTCCGGCGTGGCTGTAGGTACCATTTCATATTCCCATTAGCAATGTATGAGTGATTGCAAAAATTAGCCGAGTATAGTGGCACAAGCTTGTAATCCTACCTACTTGGGAGGCTGAGGCAGAAGACTTGCCTGAACCTGGGAGGTGAATGTTGCAGTGAGCCAAGATTGTACCATATGTATATACACATATATATGTATATACATATATATGGGTTTGTGTGTATACATATACACACACACATATATATACACATATATACATATGTATAATACATCTATATATGAGAGAATCTCCAGGATTTAGACCTAGGCAAAGAGTTTTTAGACTTGACACCAAAAGCATGACACACAAAAGGAGAAATTAGCTGGAGTTCATCAAAATTAAAAACTATTGCTTTGCAAAACACTTTGTTAAGAAGATGACAAGATAACAAGCTATAGAGTGAGAGAAAATGTTTGTAAAGCAGGAATCCGCCAAGGACGAGTACCTAGACCAGTTAAAGAAATTTCCAAACTCAGCTGAAGACAGGAAGCAATTCAGTTAGAAAATGGGAAAGACATGAACAGATATTTCACCAAAAGGGATATATGGATGGTAAGTAAACACCTAAAAAGGTGTTCAATATTGTTAAGCCCGCATGAAAATCCAAGTTAGATTCACAATAAGATATCAATACACACTTGTCAAAATGGCTAAAATAAAAAAGTCACAACACCAACTGCTGGCAAAGACGTGGAGAAACTGATCACTCAAACATTGCTGATAGGAATATAAAATGGTACCTACCACCACACTGGAAAACATTTTTGCAATTTCTTATCAAATTAAACTTGCAGTTAACCAGGAGAGCCAGCAATTGCACTTCTGGGCATATATCTCAGAGAAATGAAGACTTACGTTCACACAAATGTTCATAGCAGCATTATTCATAACCCCAAACTGGAAACAATACAGATGTCTTACAAGGGTGAATAGATCAACAAAATGTGGACACAGTCCCCTCTGTACTTTCCTGGGTATCCCCATTTATGGGAGGGTCCTTCTTGGTTTAAGGGACATCTCCATCCATTGAAACAGGAGACTGACATGGATGACTTTGCATTTCCAGTTCCGTACAACTATCCCACTGATTCTTCAAAGAAGCAAACCCTCCTGTGCCTTTTATATTTTCTTCACACATGGAAATGGGGGATGTGGAGGGTCTTGCACAGAGTAAGCACCTAATATTTGTTGAATACATGCATGAAGAAGTGAAGCTTTTTTTAGGAAGCTTCATGAAAATGTAACCCATTATGGGCCATTTTCATGATTTATAATCTGAGGTCCTTCTTACAGCAAAACATGTGTGGAGAGAGGGTGAAAGAAGAAAAGAAGGAGGGAGGCAGTGACGGAGGGAGGGAGAAGAGACGACAGAAAGCGAAAGACAGAAGTACCATTGGTTAAACTTTTCTCTTGTTATCTTTCCTTTTTTGGCAATAGATGTTTATTCAGATTTTTAAAATGTGCCTCCTTGATCTTCTTCCTAAAAAGAATGATGAATTATACCAGAAGATCCTTTCAAAGCAAGAAAATGTAAGTAAGCCTTCAACCTATATTTCAAGGTAACTTAAAAATAGTTTATTATAATATATAAAACTTATGATACAAAACTATTTTTTCTTTCATGTATAAAATAGGTTCTTACAATATATACTTTTTAACACAGTATAATGAAATATAAAAGTATGTATGCAAATATTTGAACAGTGTATTAATAAAATTTGGAAAATATTGACAGCAAAGAGAAGAGTATTGTCCATATTCACTACTCAAAGACAATCACTGTTAATGTTATTGTCTGCACAAGTTTGGGATTTTTTAAAGACATAATAATTTGTTCACTGGTTGTAGCTATATATACTAGTTTGTATTCTATTCTCAGTCTTTTATGGAAATTTATTCTGTTTCATGCACAGCAAAGAGTTGGGGCTTGGAGTCAGACTGGTTGAGGTTGGTATCCTGGCTCTATCTTTTACAAGCTCTCAGAATCCTGGTTTCTTTTTTGTGCAGTGAGATAATTTCTGTTCTGCAATAGTGCAGAAAGGATAAGAGAGATACGTATGATGCACCTCATAATAGCATAGCTAGACTGTGAATACGTGATGGCTGCCATCATCCTCATTATTACAGCCACCACCAAAATTATCATCATCTTCGTGATTGTCATCATTTTTATTTTATACCACCACCATCACCACCATCACCACCACCACTACCATGACAGTTCTCTTCTTCATCACATCATCGTTGTCATCACCATCACCATCGTTGTTATTGTCACCGCTGACACCATCATCCTTCTGTCTTTACCACCATCATCATCATCCTCATGACCACTGTCATCACCAACACCATCGCCATCCTCCTGTCCTCATTACATCATCATGAGCATCATTTTATTATTGTTGTTGTAATCATTGGCATTCTCATTACCATCACCACCATCATCATCTTCATTACCACCATAATCATCATCACCGTCTTCATTGCCATCACCACTACCAATGTTGCCACACAGGCGAGCTCCAGAATGGGGTTTAGCCTGGGTGGGTATTTGGCTTCATCCAGGAAGGAATTCAAGGGAGAGCCAGAGGTGTTAGACAGTAGTCTTTTAGTGAATGGTGCCACTCCTCGTGGAACAGGGCTAACCCGTAGGCAGCGTGCCCAGAGTTGGTAACAGCTTGGCAACAGTACTTATACTCATGTTAACCTACTTTTAGTTACATGCAAATTAAGGGGCAGTTGAATGCAAATTGAGTGACAGATTATTTAGAACTTTCTAAAAAGGGGGCAGTAACTTCTGGGTTGTTGCCATGGAAAGGGGTGGTAACTTTTGGGTTGTTGACATGGCATTTGTAATCTGTGGTTGTGCCGGTGGGAATGTCTTATGCTAATGAGCAATGAGGGCAGCAAGGGATCACTTTCATCACCATCCACTGGTTCCTGCCGGTTTCTTCACTTTATCCTGTCTGGACCAGGTCCCGTGTTGATCAGCAGGGTTGTGATCAGAAAACAAATCCTGCCGGTCTCCTACTTCACCTTATTCTCACCATCATTATCATCATTATTCTTATTCTACTATCACCAGCCTCTTCTTCATCATCCCCTACCATCATTTTCATTATCATCATCATTGTTATTGTCATCATTCTCGTTATTGCAGTCATCATTGCATCATTGCAATCATCTCCTCAGCACCACCATCATCACCATCTTCATCTTCTACCTCTACCTTCACCTTCACTAGAGTCATCATCATCATCATCATCATCATCCTTGACACTACCACCATTAGACCTGGGGTTCTGGGAAGGAGTGTTTCTTCCTTACTCCACTGGATTCCATGAAGAAGGATGACTCACTGCATCCCAGGAAGGAGGAAGGACATCATTGTCTTCATTGTCATCCTCAGTACCACCACCATGGTCATGGTCCTCAGGCAATGCACATGGTGCTTGGCATACATTATTTCATTTAATAGTTATGACAGCCCTGTGAGTGGCCATTATTATTTTTGTTTTACAGCTGAGGAAACTGAGGCTCCATGAGTTCAAATGACTTTCCAATGGCAAAAATGATAATGATAATGAAACAATACTGTCTATTATAATGGAAAGAATAAGAGCTTTGGAGTCTATAGACCTCAGATCAAATCCCATCTCTACCAGTTAAACAAGGCTGTTTGAACTTAGGCAAGCATATTAATTATAATAGTGGCTAGCATTTATTGAGACAGTCTAGCCAAGTGATTTAAATGCATAGTTTCATTTAACACTTGCAATAACCTTAAAACTTTCAGAAGAGGATGAGAAGTGCCCAGAATTTGGAAGAGTAAGGACAAGGCTAGCACTGCCCCTTCCTGCCAGGGAGTCTTTGGACAAACTATCTTACCTTCCATAAACCAGCTTTGCCACCTGGAAAAGGCTCATAATTTCTCTCCTGTAAAGATGCTGTGAGGATTGGAAATCACATGTGGCCTCAGCTTGGGTCCTCAATAGTGGTTTACATCAATGTTAGTTTTCCTGATGAACCTGGACCAATGCCACACTGTTGACTATGTGGTAATCAACACAGAGAAAGTAGAACTGCCTCCCACACTCCATCTTGGGGTTTGTAGCACTTTATACTTAGGACACCCCTTTTCCTTCCTGAGTTCAGAATCAGCTGAGAAAGTCAGGAAGCCAGATATAGAAACGTAGCTTTATTGCTGAGTAGAGGCCAGCTTGGAGGATGTGGCTTAGATGCACAGCTATCATGGCTTCCTAATACTGAATCCCAGAAATCACTCAATTGCCTAGCTAGTCACAGGCAATGCTGGGCCACCTCAAGCTTCCCCACAGAGAAACAAGATCTTGGCTACCCAGCCCACTCTAGGCTGAGACCACACCAGAGCAATGGCCTCCCCTGATTGG
The DNA here is from genome assembly GCA_004027835.1 of Alouatta palliata. Classification (NCBI taxonomy): domain Eukaryota; kingdom Metazoa; phylum Chordata; class Mammalia; order Primates; family Atelidae; genus Alouatta; species Alouatta palliata. Next base: position 26,963 of record PVKV010021076.1, read on the forward strand.
CCCATCAAAAACAGGAAGAGGCTGGGCAAGCTTCTGGGTTTTGAACCAACCAATCGAATACACACTACTTCCTGCCCTGCAGTGTCATGAATAATTTTTCCCCAGGAAAACCAGAAGAGGAGGGAAGAAACATTCCTTCCCAACCCACCAGATGTCATGATATTTTCCAGGACTTTATAATGATTGAAAGATACTATTTATTGATTTTTAAAGTATGGTCTAACTTTTTTGTTTGCAGGAGGATATAGAAGGAAATAATCCATTATTCTTGAAGCTCTATGTTTACTGAGAAAATAGATTTGTTGCCAGTAGGTTTATTATCAAATCTCATGTCCAACAATGCCCAGAGCATTTAATTATTGTTTAAAAATATTTTGTAATAATGTGGTGAAAAATAAGAACATTTATTTTTCTAGAATTTAAGACATAATAATTTTTTCCTTTGTTTATTTGCTTTCTTTTTTTTTTCTTCTCTAGGATTTGAAGGAATTAGAAAAGGGACTTCAGATCAAACTGTCAAACACAGAAATGTCAGGGGCTGGTGACTCTGAGTACATCACCCTGGCTGAAGTGGAAAAGAAGGAGCGAGAATACTCTGAACAGCTAATCGATAATGTGCGTGCTGGACTTTCTTTCCTGTACACAAATGTTGGTTTCAAAAACAGTTCAATTGACTAAATTAAAGAGATGATAGTTAGAAGTGTGCCTAATACTTGGATTACCCTATCACATTCTGCCCAGGAGGCAGGATCCCGTTTCTGATGCTAAGTGATAGGGAAGAAGTAATTAAGCAGCAAAGATTCACAAAGGGAGGTTCAATTTTTATGTCATGAATTATCCTCATTTAAATTTCAGATTGGTCTTTTTATCATTCAAAGCAAAGATTGCTATAACCTGTGCTGTCATCACTGCCCTTTGGAGCAGAGTAGACGAAAGCTGCTAGGCACCGCTCATGAACGCGTGTTTTAAATTGCAGATGGAACGGCTTCCCTGAAATACTTTTTTCTTTTCTCTTGGGTTCCACCATCCCCTGTTCATATATTATGTATTAAACAAATATTTCCTGGGCACTCGCTCTTCATTAGGCATTGTGTGCTGGGCACTGGGGACCTAAAAGTCATTTAGACATGGCCTTGCTTGAGAGGTGCCAGGAGAGACCAACAGGTGAGCAGATGAGGGCTTCACGGGGTCACACATCTTGTGATACAAAGAAACACAGGAGAAGGCCCAAGGCAGGTACAGTGGAGGGAAGCGTTCGTTTACCCCAGGCTTAGGAAAGCCTCCATAGAGGAAGGGACCGTGGAGAGGCTGGTTGGGAGAAGTGTGGGTGCTGGCCAGGGGTGGGGCAGGGACGGCAGGTAAGGAGGGCTAAGAGCAAGTCGAGATGAGGTAAAGCCAGAGGGATCTGGCTGGAGGGATTGTGTCTTATGCCAGGGAGGTGGGAGTCACTGAAGCTGTGAAGCAGAGGGTGGCCGGGTTCAGCGTCTGTTTTAGAAAGGCTGCCCAGGCACTGAGTGGAGGCTGGTGAAGGTCTACTGGGCTAGTCCAGCAGGAACTTCATTAAGGCAACTGCAGTAGGACGGAGAGGTGAGGAAAAATGTGAGAGAAGCTATGGCGGTCTACCACGGGGCAGCAGGTGGGGAGGGGGAGGGGGTCCAGCATCAGTGCTACTGAAACAAGGGTCGCAGAGTGAGAAGCTCGTGGGAGGGAGGGAGCCGGTGCTCCTTTCCTCTGAGCAGGTCCAATATTGAGAGGAGAGGCCTAGAGATGCAGGGTCTCAGGAGAACCCAGGTTAGAGGACCTGGAGGGCCAGAATGTTCTAGAACTGTGGCCACAGCCTGGATTCCAGTGGTCCACAGAACCCCCAACGCTGTGGGCCGCATCTTGTCCATGTCTGCATTTCTCAGGGAGAGTGCTCAGAGTCTTCATAAGATTCTCCAAAGTACTGGTGACCTCCAAACATGGAGATGCCTCTGGCCTTGAAATGTGTGTAAAATGGGAAGAGAAAAGAACCTGGGGCCAAATCTTGGATCCTGCCCATATTTAAGGAGGAGGAGATGAGAAGAATCGGGACAAGAAAGCAGGGGAGGAATTGGGTGGGCTTTGCAGAAGCGGGAGAAAATCGTGTCACAGACGCCAAGAGAATCAGGAGTTTGTAAGCAGAGTGGGGTGTGCAGAGTTGGCGGGTGACAATTTGCAGTCTCGTGGCAGGTGGAAGGCAGGTCATCTGATGGCCCGAGGGGGAAAAGCAGGGTGACAGCGTGAGGGTGCCAGGCAGGTGTGAGGTCCCTCCTGGCAGGGATGGGAGGAGGAGCTGACCAGCAGCATGTATGGGGTTTACTGGGAGGCAGTGGGGTCCTGAGATGGGAAGCCACACCAGTCGAGGGGTGTTCATCTGGGTGCAGGCTTCCCCTTGGCAGAGCCAGACAGACGCCGCAGTTACGGCTGACAAAGTAGAAAGGTTACAAGGTTACAGGTACCATGACCTTTAGTCACAGCAACAAGATCTGCATGGGTTTCTGGTGCCACTAACCCTGCCCCCTCCCATGCCAGGTCCAGCCAGAACTGGCCATTTCAGCCTCTGAGAGGCTGAGACAAGATGGAGACAATCCCAGCCATGGAGTGAAATGGACCTGAACCAAATCCTGACTCTCATTGGTTACCTGACCTCTGACAAGTGACCTAACTCCCCTGAGCCTGTTCCTACATCTCCTGATACATACTTTGTCAAGACATCAAATGTGCGAAGTACAGAACCTGGCAAACAGCCTGTGGGCCGCGAGGGAAATTTGTTCGGCTTCCTGGTGTCATTGTCCTTAGAGCTCTGACTGGCTGCAATGATGCAGTTAAACCTCCTGCATGCTAAGCCACTTGGGGATTCCCAGCTGTGCTCCTGATAAAATGAGGAGGAGCGAGGAAAAATATTTTAAAGCAAAAGGTTTTCATGGTGGGCATCAGCTCTGCCATGTTAAACTTTTGTACTTTTAGGACAATAACTAATATTTAAATATCTGTTTATGCTTTTATTTCCGGGAAGTGTTTAATCCCTTTTAAAATTCCCAAAGCTTCCAGGAGCATATTTTCACATTTAATCTGCCCCTCGGTAGCTTAATGACCTGTGCAAGAGTCTGTAGGCCGGACAAGCTACTGCTTTCTTTCCTTAACAGCAGTGCTTTTGTGTCTGCTGAAAAGCCATCACAAAACTGGCTCCTGCAATGGAATGAGAAAGAACTTTACTGTAGAATGTGATTGTTGCCAAGATAAACTCACTGAAATTGTAGAATTGTTTAGAATCTTTGTTTGCGATAAGGAGTGAATTGTAATTCCCGAGCATGCACCCGTTTGGAAGTTTTTCCCTCACTTCTTGCTGCTTTTGCTCATTTCACAGATGGAAGCTTTCTGGAAACAGATGGAAAACATCCAGCACTTTCTTGTGGACCAATTTAAGTGTTCCAGCTCCAAAGCCCGACAGCTCATGATGACTCTGACGGAAAGAATGATTGCAGCCGAAGGGCTATTGTGCGATTCTCAGGAGCTGCAGGCTCTGGTAATGCTGGAGGGGGCGGGAGGGAACATGAAGATATTCAGACTAGAGTTTTGGAATCCCAACGCTTGACATTATTAAATCTAACAGATTCATGTTGTAGCTGCGTATAAAGAGCCCCAGGAAAAAAAACAGTAAATTCATCCATCCATCCATTTATTCATCCCTCCATCCACCCATTCATCCACACATTTACCCTTCCAGCCACCCACCCATCCATCTATCCACTTATCCATCCTTCCATCCATCCACCTGTCCACCCATTCATCCAACCATTTATCTACCCACGCACCCACCCACCCATCCACCCACCCACCCATCCACCCATCCACCCACCCATCTACCCATCCATCCACCCACCCATCCATCCACTTACCCATTCATCCATCCATCTATCCATCCACCAACCCACCCACCCATCCACCCATTCATCCACCTTCCCATCCATCCACCTACCCATCTGTCCATCCACCCACCCACCCATCCATCCACCTACGTATCCATCTGTTTGTCCATCCGTCATTCCATCCGTCCATCCACCTGTCCATCCAATGAGTGAAGGCTCTGGCCAGCTCAGTATTACTGCAGCATAAAACTCTGGTCCAAAACCTGAAATTACACATTGAAATTATCTGGGGAGCTTTAAAAAGTACTCATTCTTGGGCCCCAGATGGGTATCTACCCAGCGTTTCTGACTCAATCAGACTGGGGTACAACCTGGCCGGGCTTTGGGGTTTTTAGAACTCCCCGATGACAACAGTGAGCACTGGCGTTGATGCCTACTGGTGTAGGTAGAGCATTGGTTTACTCCCCTGACTGCCCTGTTTTGCCTGCAGTTATTTAAAAATGCCTTTTCCTGGCCTTCACTCTCAGAGGTTCTGATCTGATTGGTCTGGAGTGGAGGCCCTGGCCTTGTGGGTTTTAAAACTCCCTGAACTATTCTGATGGGAGGCCAGGGATATGAACCACGGGTGCATGGATGTCCAACCTTTTGGTTTCCCTGGACCAGATTGGAAGAAGAAGGATTGTCTTACGCCACACATAAAATACACCAACACTGATGATAGCTAATGAGCAAAAAAAAAAAAAAAAAAAAAAAAAAAAAAAAAAGTTTCTGCATATTTTTGTGAAGCCTGCCACCACAGATAAGTGAAAAACGTCCTCACATTCAAAGGGTTGGACACCCAAGGGAGAGAAATCTGCAAATCCAGCTTTGACTCTGGACTCTGTTGTTTGGAGCTGGGTGATGCTGAACACATGACTTAACTCTCTGAGTGTCTGTTACTCTATTTATAAAATAATAGTGCTAAGAGTTGCCACAGACAGGCCTCGGTGGATGCTGAGTGACTCCTAACACCCCCGTCTCCATTGCGTTTCTCTTGGTACACGTCGGGCTCGTCCCGTGTGTGCCAGCCAGTGTGCACGAGCACTCTGATGCTTGCTCTGCACCCATTTCCCTGTCCTGTGCACCAGCCCATGTGACAGCTCAGCTCAGAACCCTCCAGTGGCTGCTCTACCCCCAGCACAGACTCAGCTCTTCAGACCAATGGGAGAGCTAAGCCTCAGTGGATCCTTGCTACCCCTTCACACTGCAGGCCTCTCGCAAACCGCTCTGCTTCTCCAGGTGTGACCCACAGACCACAGCATGGACCACACCGGGAGCTGGTTAGAATGCAGAATCCTGCCCTCCAGCCCTCCCGAGCAGAATCTGCACTGCAACAAGACCCCCTTGTCCACACAGTTGTTTAAGAACTTCATATGCTTTTTCTCAGCATATGCACACAGGGTCTTCTTTTTATCTCAACACTACCAAAAGATAGGCATGGGAGATATTTTATTCACAGCACACAGATAAGGAGCCCACTCAGTGACCCACCTAATCTCCCTGTCCTGTCTAATGACATCGCTGAGCCTGGGCCAGAAGCTGCCTGGTTTGCTGCCCAAGCCCCTTTGAATTGGATTTCAGTTTGATAAGGCTGCTGACTCACTATTAATGCTCTGCAAAGGTGAAAGACTTCCCTTCCTTTTTTTTTTTCTTTTGCTGCCAGCAGGGTATTGATGCAGACAAAAAGAAAATAGATCGTTAGCTGACACTGGCCAGGGTATCAGTCAATAACTTCCAAATAGTAAGAAGGAAAGGGATCATCCAGTTTAACAGCATGACAGTCCTTCAGCCAGTGTTTAATGAGCACCTACTGTTTGCCACATGCTGTTATGGAAACCATATTGCAGAGGTTAGAGATGCAGACTTGGGGAAGAAACTGGAGCTCCTACTGCAGGCTTGCCACTTGTTAGCTGTGTGATCTTGGGTAAATAATTTAACCTCTCTGTGACTTGGTTTCATCGTCTGTGAAATGGGGACTGTAATAGCACCTGCTGTCTCACAGTGTAGCTGAGAGTGTTAAACACTCCGCAGTACATAGTTGTTAGAGCAGAGCCCGGCATGTAGGCAGCAGTCAGTACTTGTCAGTCATTAGAGTCCCGCAGGCCACATGTCAGCAGGAGAAACAGACAACAAATTGTAATGAGGTGTGGACGGGGCTGCGGTCTGTGTCTGTACAGAAAAGGAATGGATTCACTGTGTGCATATGGGGCATCAGAGGGGGAAAAGATGGCCCCTGTATCTCAGAACACAGAAGAGTTGAAATTCCCAGGGCGGCATCTGATCTTTCTGTCCTGGGCGTTTGGAGCTGGAATGTGCATCTCTGAATATTAAAACTGGAAGAGCCCTTCAAAGGGACCCTGACAGTCATAAGATTCAGTTTCTTGAGACACACAGGAAAAAAACAGCTGCCGAGACAGATGTGGGGACTGGTTGTTGATAATGATGAAAAAGGCTGACACTCAGGGAGTCTCACTGTGCCACGGCTGTTGTTCTCAATGCTTCACTAATTCTGAATTGCTTAACCCTCATGTCAAATCTGTGCGGCAGGGGTCAGGTGAGAAGCCTGTGCCCAGGTCCTTCCTGGGAGCCAAGTCTGAGCCCGGCGCTGTCAAGGACTCAGCCACACTCAGAGCAGGTCGGGGCCCTAATCCCCCATCCGCCATCCCATGTCCCTCTTCTCGTGCACCTCTCTCCACTCCTATCCTCCCTCCAATATAAGCCCATTGATTGCACCACCACTGCCCACCCCACTGGCCTGTGTTGGGTTCTCAACATCCTCATGTGCTCCTTAGAGGTGGCCCCAGCCACCCTTCCCACAGCCCACTGGCACCTCCGCTTATCCTCTTGCGCCCTCTAGGGGTCACAAGCTGCTGGAATGAGCCTCAGCGTCCTTGTCAGTCACTGGGGGATCTTCCTGCCCTGATCTTGGGTTGTGGGAACAGAGGCCAGTGCAGCTCAGCACACAGCAAGGCCATGGTTGGTCAAGGGGACATGTGTGACTCCAGCCTGGCACCTGTCCTCAAGGGCTCTCAGACCAGCCTGGGACTGCCACTCACAAGCACCTCCTTGAAGATGGGAGCCCTGGGGCAGTGGAGCCCAGAGCAGGGGACCAGTGAGGGTGGGGATAAGCAGGGAATGGCCACAGAACCCGAGAGGATGAGAAGGACCTGGCCAGGCAGGGGAGTGAGAGGAGGCAGCGAGGGTATTCCAGGGGGATGGCCCCACATGTGCAGAGGCTGGGCAGCCAGGAGCAGGCAGGTGCATGGGACAAGGTCCGACAGAGCTTCCTGTGCCATGCCCAGGGCACTGCACTTGATCTTGGGGCAGCAACAGGAGGGTTTAGGGCCCGGGCTGACAGAACCATCAGCATCTCTGAAAGGTCTCCTGGTCTGCAAGGTGGAGTTGGAGCTTAGCACAGAGATGGGAGGCTGGGGAGCAGGACTGGCCCCTGGCCTGAGCCCAGCACAGAGGTGCTCAGGCCTGAGCTGGACATGGCTGGGAGTGGGGGGTGCAGAATCTGTGCCAGGGAGATGGCGAGGCCCCCCGCCCGCTCCTCCTTTCCCCTTACTCTCATTCCACCAGCAGCTGCTCTCTCGGGCGTGCAGGGCCCTTGGCTGCCTCGGGTTGACATTTTCCCATTTTTCCCGAGAGTTGAATCCACAAAATGATGAGGTGGGGCCGGGGAGGGCCTGCTGTAGAATCTGACTGCAGGGAGTCGTGTTGGAAGCCAATCATTTCCCAGAAAATCTTGGCTGTCCGCAGCAGTCAGGCTCTCTGGGGCTCGAAAGCCAGGGACAGTGGGCACTTGGCATTTCCTCCTCTGTCACAGGGTCAGATTGGCTGGAGGAGGTGACTGTAAGCAAGGTGCCTTTTTTTCCTTGACCATTTGCAAATGTGGATTCCCTCCCGGGAGAGTGGCCCTATGGGGTGCGTTCACTGGGGATAACTGCCATGTGTTACCCAGCATCAGCCTCCCCACACCCCTAGGAGAGGCATTAATCCCCACCTCAGGGGCAGACCCAGGGGAGTTCATTCCTCTCAGCTGCTCTACAGGAAGCCAGACGGTTCCCAGGATGCCCTAACTATGGTCCTGTGTGTTTCTTCTCACAGGATGCCCTGGAAAGGACGATGGGGCGGGTGCACATGGCAAAGGTGATCGAGTTTCTGAGGCTGCAGGTCCAGGAGGAGACCAGGTGCCGGCTGGCCGCCATCGCCCATGGCCTGGAGCTGCTGGCCGGCGAGGGGAAGCTGTCCGGGCGGCAGAAGGAGGAGCTGCTCACCCAGCAGCACAAGGCCTTCTGGCAGGAGGCAGAGTGCTTCAGCAGGGGTGAGCATGGGCATGGGTGCTGTGGTCCATGACACGGGTGAGTGTGGGCATGTGCCCTGTGGTCCACAACGCAGGGGTGAGTGTGGGCATGTGCCCCGTGGTCCACGATGCAGGGGTGAGTGTGGGCATGTGCCCTGTGGTCCACGACGCAAGGGTGAGTGTGGGCATGAGCGCCATTGTCTACAACACGGGTGAGCGTGGGCATGGGCCCCGTGGTCCATGACACAGGGGTGAGCATGGGCATGGGTGCCATGGTCCACGACACAGGGGTGAGCGTGAGCATGTGCCCCGTGGTCCACGATGCTGGCCTTCTGGGTCCCTGGCGCTGTGCGGCGTGGATTGGGAGCCTGGATCAGTCCACTTCTGCCCTAGGGACTGGGTCACTGGACTGCCCTCTGGGCCTCTCTTCCCTTCTCTGTGCAGCAGAGTCCATGAGGGCCACTGCCCAGGGCGGGGGTCAGCTGCTGCATTCACTCACCAGGGATTCAGGCTGACTGAGTCCCCATGTCCTGCAGCAAAGACACCAGGAGCTGCAGAGGGACAGAGGAGGGTGGACAGTCTCACACCAGAAATTTAGAGTGACCTGTGTTGCCCAGCAGCAGCTCATGGTCCTGCCAGAGTCATGTGGCCCTGCTCAGCGGCAGGGTAGGTGAGGGTGAGCCAGGTCCAGTGTGGGGGGCAGGAAGGGGAGCCCAGTGTGGCTGAGCTGCACGTGTGTCCCATGCGTGCTCCTGCCCCAAGGCTGGCTCTGGGATGCTGGTGGGGCAAGGCTGGAGACGTAGAGGCATCTGGACTTAGCTGAGGTCACACTACTAGTGGGACCCCCAGAAAGAAACCCAGGTGTGCCACCAACAGGGTGGGCACCATCTCTGCAGCCAACACCAGCTTCCCCAACCTCTGGACAGGAGAAAGCATGCAGATCCCCACTGAAAGTCCAGCTCAGAGACTCACCTGTGCTGTGGCTTTCTTCAATCCCAGAATTTGTCCAACGAGGCAAAGACCTGGTCAAGGTGTCTCTGGCTCACCAGATGGAGGGGACGGCAAAGCTCACACTGGCCCAAGAGGAAGAACGGAGACACTTCCTGGCTGAGGCCCAGCCAACTGCTGACCCGGAGAAGTTTCTTAAGGTGATCCACATCCCCAGTCCCCGCACATGGGGTGAGCGGTGGTAGTTCTGTTCCCCTGACTGAGCATGGGAAGCCCGAGGTTTTCGTCAGACGTGAGGCTATCTCCCTACTTTCCATGTGACAGCCAAGTGACCTAATCTCAGTCCCTCAGCCCCTGCACCCCTAGCGTCCTAGTGGACTGTAAGCCGGTGCTGAGAGTCGTGCCGCTGTCACTGGGCTGCTGAGAAGAGGAGGGTAGTATCCGTGGAGAGCTTGGCAGAGTGCAAACATGTAGCGGGGTGCACAGATGGTGACGTTGGCATGAAGCGAGAAATGTATGAACCAGAGGGGACAAGCGTGTCCCGGAGAGTAAGGCAGGCTCACACACCCAGGGAAAGGGCCCTCGTGGGTCGGCTGCAAGACCAGGAGAAGGAAGGGAGCTCCCAGCCTTGCGTGTGGGGTTGAGTGGGCAGGGCCAGGAGGTGGCCAAGCTCGAAGGTACCCTTGATTTTGCCTGAGAAGGGGACAAGAAACCTGAAGGAGGACAGAAAGCAAGACGTCACCCTCTAAGGAACAGGAGTCAGCGGGCCCCAGTGCAGGCACCAAGGACCTGGGCTGGCCAGTTCTCAGAGAGACCGCCCAGCTCTGGTTTCGCTCTGCTTGCTTTCCCTAGTAATGGGCAGTGGGGCTGGGGAAGGGCCAGCTTGTCTGTGACCGTCTTGCACGCTGGTTAAGCACTGGGCGCTGAGGCCGCCACACTTGGGTTTGCGTGCTGACTCTGCCAGTAGCTGGGTGACCTTCGGCACATTGCTCACCCTCTGCCCTCAGCTTCCACATCTGTGAAATGGGCATAATGGCACCTATACCATGGCATTATTGAGATTCAGTGAGATAGGAAGGGGCAGCCCAGCCTCACTGTTTGCCTGGGTCCACCTGTTCTGCACCAGCACTTGGTACAGGGCATCTCAGCTCTGCCAGGGGGTGGGTGGTACCATGTCTGGGCCCAGGCTCAGCCCAGAATAGAGGCCCAGGGGCCCCCTCTGGGGGCCAACCTGGTGGTGGTGGCACCACTTCATGAGAAGCCAGTGGAGGGGTCCCTGAGAACAGAGGAGAGGCCTCTAGGTCCCTGGTCCAGTTGCCTCCCTCACCCAGGGAGTCTCTTCCAGAACTGCACTGGGAGCTTCTGGGTTTGCCACAAAGGGGTAGGGTGGGTGTTTCTGTCTTTGAGAAGACCCATTTGAAATAAGAGGAAGGTAAGCCTATTCAGTTCCTTGTCACTTGGAGATTTCTGGGCCACGCTCCTTGATGCCACAAAGCCCAGTGTGAGTCCAGAATATGGAGACAATGCCTGGGTGACCTCGGTGTCCCAGGACCTCGGCACAGGCCTCGGCGCTGGCATTCAGGACACGTGGGACGCAGGCAGGGAAGGGTGAATCAGTGCATGCGTGCATGAATGAACCAGGAAATTGGCAAATTGAGTGAATGAAAGAAGGGTGGAATGGATGGGAGAATGAATAAACGACACCTAGCTCCCAGCACACACTCAGCACCCATCTTTTTCCAGTCCCACCCTTCTCTCTCATCTCACTTCCTGCCTGTAGCATCCCCACAGGTCCTAGGGGGTCTTACCTCTTGGCCTCTGCTGCTGCTCCCTGAGCCTGGCTCCCCATCTTCCCTCAGGGAGCCCTTCCTTGTCCTTAGAGACTCCACTGAAACTTCTCCCCAAGGAATTTTCTCCTGCAGCCCTTCCCTGAGAAGGGTCTGTTCCTCTGCCCTTCCACCCTGCCTCACCCCTCTGCTGGTGCCAGGGCCTCTGATGCTCTGCCTAGGGCTGGCCAGGTCTCCCTGTGCTGATGCCAGGGCCTCTGATGGTCTGCTTAGGGTTAGCCGGGTCTCTCTGCTGATGCCGGGGCCTCTGATGCTCTGCCTAGGGCTGGCCGGGTCTCTCTGCTGATGCCGGGGCCTCTGATGCTCTGCCTAGGGCTGGCCGGGTCTCTGCTGATGCTGGGGCCTTTGATGGTCTGCTTAGGGTTAGCCGGGTCTCTCTGC
>PVKV010021077.1:0-38372 GCA_004027835.1 Alouatta palliata
TTCAGAGTTGCTGGGCAGGGACGTTTAAGTCTGCTGCAGCAGAACTCATAAACCCCTTTTTTTCCCCAGGTGCTCTGTCCGGGGGTTTAGGGCTTTATTTATGAGTTTCCCTTGTGCTGCTTCCTTTTTCTCAGGACTGCCTTGCCCAGCGATCAGGCAGCCTACTCACTGCCTGCAGAGGCTTTGCTGAGCTGGTGTGGGCTCCGCCCAGCTGCCGTGTGAACTTCCCTGCAGTCCAGTTTATACCGGTGTAGTTAGAACTGCCTCTGCAATGGCAAACTACCTCCGCAGTGGCAGAATGCCTCAGTAATGGCGGACGCCCCTCCCCCACAGAGCTGGACCGTCCCGGGTTCAGCTGTGCTTGCTGTGAAACTCTCGATCTGGAGCATTTCCAGTGGCTGTTTTTTTGTGGGGGTGGGACCAGCCGAGCCTGATCACCTGGCTCCCTGCCTCAGAGCGTCTTTTTTAGTTGAATGATCGACTGTCTCCCAGGTGTTCCAGCCGCCTGTTGAAAAGGCGCCGGGATCTGTATGATTTCCCGTGCGGTGACCCACTGCGCCGGCTGAAACCGCGGGCGCTGGCGTTTTTGTGCCTGGGAAATCTCCTGGCCTGGCTGGCTGTTTCAGTCTCCTTTTTTAATCAAATGAATGGTCGGCTCTGCCTTCCCGGAGTTCCAATTGCCAGCTAAAACGGCACCCGGACCCACGTATTTTGTATTGGGAACTGCTGCGCCGGGGCGCCGCTCCAAGCAGCGGCGGCGAAAACGCCCGCACAGGCGAAAACAGCTGAGCTGGCGAAAACAGCCGCGCCGGCCAAACCAGGTGCGCTGGCGACCTGTGGGGCTCCTCCCCCTGGGAATCTCCTGGTCGGTGGGCAATAAAAATCCGTCTGGGAATGTGGCGTTCACTCACCCTCCACGCTTTCACTGGGAGCTGCAATCCTCAGCTGCTCCTAATCGGCCATCTAATTTTCTAAACTTTTATGCTCTGCTTCCTCTTGAATGCTTTGCCACTTAGAAATTTCTTCCTCCAGATAACCTAATTCATCTCTCTCAAGTTCAAAATTCCACAGATCTCTAGGGCAGGGGCAAAATGCTGCCAGTCTTTTCGCATAGCAAGAGTGACCTTTACTCTAGCTCCCAAAAAATTTGACATCTCCAACTGAGACCACCTTAGCTTGGACTTCATTGTCCATGTCATTATCAGCATTTTGATCAAAGCCATTCAAGTCTCTAGGAAGTTCCAAACTTTCCCACATCTTCCTGTCTTCTACTGAGCTCTCCAAACTGTTCCAGCTTCTCCCTGTTACCCACTTTCTAAGTTGCTTCCCCATATTGGGGTATCTTTACAGCAGCCCCCCACTCTCCAAGGTACAAATTTATTGTATGAGTTCATTTTCATGCTGCTGTAAAGAAATACATGAGACTGAGTAATTTATAGAAGAAATAGGTTTAATTGACACACAGCTCTGCATGGCTGGGGAGGCCTCAGGAAACTTACAATCATGGCAGAAGGGGAAGCAAACATGTCCTTATTCATATGGCAGCAGAAGAGAGATGTGCTGAATAAAGCAGGAAGGCCCCACATAAAACCATCAGATCTCATGAGAACTCACTCACTGTCATGAGAACAGCATGGAGGTAACCACCCCCATGATTCAATTACCTCCCACTGGATCTCTCCCACAACACTTAAGGATTATGGGAACTACAGTTCAAAATGAGATTTGGGTGAGAAGAGAGTCATACCATACCAGCTGGTTTGATGCCACTACCCTGATTGGTGCTAAGGAGTTAGCAGGCTTACCTACTATTGCCTTTGTACCACTGGGGCAAGTGTCAACACATGAAAAAAGCAAATATCTTCTTAGCATTATTATGAAAATAGTTCTCACCTCAACAGACTCTCTGAAAGGTCTTGGAATTCCCCAGGAGGTTTATAGACCACATTTTGAGAACTGCTGCCATGGAGAAACCAATACCCCCAAGAGACATGGACTCAAGTAGAGGTGATCTGGGCCCTTTTTAATTGTTAGAGACCACAGAGGCAGCTCCAGATAGCAAGCATATTCCTGGGAGAGACAAGGCTGTAGTCCTAACTTAAATCCTTTGTAATTTATGTTTTTTTCCCCCATTGGAACCATAGTTTTCCTTATCTGAAAGATGAAAATCATATCTGTCCTAACCACTTCAGAATTTTATTATGAAAATAAAACTTCAATTATGTGTGTGAAGATAACTTTTCTTAACATATTTCCTGGATATAATTGACATAAAATAAATGGACATATTTAAAGTATGCCTTGAGGTTTTGACATGTAGTTACTCCTGTGTAATCATCACCACAGTCAATACAATGAACGTATCCATCATGCCTGACATTTACTTTTATCCCTTTGTAACCTGTTCCTCCTACCCCTGTGTTCACTCCCTGATCCCTAGGCAACAATCAAGCTGCTTTCTGTCACCACAGATTACTTTGCATTTTCTAGAATTTTATATAAAGAAAATCATATCATAGATACTCTTTTTTTGACTGGCTTTTTCCACGCAACATAATTATTTTGAGATTCATGCATGTTGTCATGTGTACCAATTGCTTATTCCATTTTACCCCTGAATAGTATTCCAGTGTATGGGCATACTATAGTTTCTTTACCTATTCACCTGTTGAGGGACATTTGGGTTGCTTTTAGTTTTTGGTTATTACAAATAAAGCTGCTTTGAACATTTGTGTACAAATTTTTGTGTGAACATACTTATCCATTTCACTTGGGTAAATACTTCGGAATAGAATGGCTAGATCATGTAATAGGCATGTGTTTAGCTTTTTAAGAAACCACCAAACTGTTTTTCCAAAATGGTTGTCTTATTTGACATTCCTCCTGGCAGTGTATAGTGTTGCAGTTCCTGCACATCCTCCCCACCACTTGGTATGATCACTCTTTTAAAGTTTAGTCATTCTATTAGGTGTGTATGTGCTAAAGTGATTTGAGGCCAGGCACAATGGCTCATGCCTGTAATCCTAGCACTTTGGGAGCTGAGGCAGGCGGATCACCTGAGATCAAGAGTTTGAGATCAGCCTGGCCAACATGGTGAAACACTGTATCTAATAAAAATACAAAATTAGCCAGGCATGGTGGCATGCACCTGTAATTCCAGCTACTCAGGAGGCTGAGGCAGGAGAATTATCTGAACCTGGGAGGCGGAGGTTGCAGTGAGCCAAGATTGCACCACTGCACTCCAGCCTGGGCAAAAAGAGCAAAACTCTATCTCAAAAAAAAAAGTGATTTGAATGCCAAAAAAACTATGTGCAAATATGAAGTTTTCTTAATAATACCTTCTTTGTATAATCTCAGGACATCTGTATTTAGCTTGCATACACTTCCCAATCATTGGTTAGTTGTTTTGTAAATATTTTCCAAGCTTTCTGAGACATTTTGAATTCTTAATAAAGATGGCAAATTCTTCAACAGCAATAATGGGGATTTTAATTTTTTTGATTTTTAAAAAAACACTGTTGACTGCCCAGTGAGAATATTTTTTTCCTATTCTCCCCCTAACAAATTCTCCAAACTACTTGATGTTTATATTTACATCCAGTCAAATAAACATAGCCTTGGAGGAT
Organism: Alouatta palliata; assembly: GCA_004027835.1. Lineage (NCBI taxonomy): Eukaryota > Metazoa > Chordata > Mammalia > Primates > Atelidae > Alouatta > Alouatta palliata. The sequence goes on from PVKV010021077.1 coordinate 3,627, forward strand.
TTTACAAATTAAAAGCCCATTCCGCTAATATGTCCCAATGACACTGGCAGTTTCTGCTGGTTTTGTCTTTGCATCGTTAGGCCAGTTCTTATTTTCACTGCAAAGGCAGCTCCAGCAGCAGGCAGATTAGAAACTCGAAGTGACTAGAGGCAAAATATGTTTTGAATCTTCTCCCAGCTACTTCTCTCTTTTTTTTTCAGATGGAGTTTTGCTCTTGTTGCCCAGGCTGGAGTGCAGTGGCATGATCTCAGCTCACCACAACCTCTGCCTCCCAGGTTCAAGCAATTCTCCTGCCTCAGCCTGCCGAATAGCTGGGATTACAGGCATGTGCCACCACGCCTGGCTAATTTCTTGTATTTTTAGTAGGGATGGGGTTTCTCCATGTTGGCCAGGCTGGTCTCAAACTCCTGATCTCAGGTGATCCACCCACCTCAGCCTCCAAAAGTGCTGGGATTACAGGCATGAGCCACCACGCCCAGCAGCTACTTTTTAAATAGAAATAACCTACACAATGCAATTCATTCCAGAAACATTCTGATTTGCATCCCCAGAATCACACTCAATCGCGTACCAGACAGAGGGCTTGGCTAACTCTGCTAAGGAGGAAAAACAAATAGAACATTAAATAGCAGGGAAGACCAGAACAACTTCTAAAAATAAACACTAATTAGATCCACTTTTTAAAAACAATGCTTAGTTCCTTGTTTTCCCATCAATGTTAATTTATCATGTTACTGCCTGTTATTAACAAACGCTTTTTACCAGTGTTAACAACTTGATAATTTATAAAACACTTTTAGATGCATTATCTCAATACATCTATAAGGAATGTCCATTTTAAAAGATTAATAAAAAATAAAAAGTGGGAGTCTTACAAAAGTTAAGTAACTTACCCAAACAGCCCCTATTCATTTTCTATGGCTGTGTAAAAAATTGCCTCCAAGTTAGCTCTATGGTTTGAATGTTTCATCCCACGAAAACCTCCATTGACGTATAATCCCTAATGTAAGAGGTAGGGCCTTTAAGAGGTGTTTGGGTCATCACATGTTTTCACTCATAGGTGGGTAATGAACAATGAAAACACTTGGGCACAGAGAAGGAAACAACACTCACAGGGTCAGGTAGGGGGCTGTAGGGGAGGGAGGGACAGCGGCAGGCGGGGGGCGCAGGGAGGATGGGGAGGGATAACTCTGGGAGAAATGCCTGATATAGGCGATGGGGGTGGGGGATGGAGACAGCAAACCACCATGGCCTGTATGTACCTATGCAACAATCCTGCAGGATGCAGGACGTGCACATGCACCCCAGAGCCCAAATAAATTTAAAAAAAAATGCAGAGGTGTTTGGGTCATGCTGTTCTGCCCTCATGGATGGACTGATGAGTTAACGGATTAATGGGTTACCCTGAGAGTGGTTCTGCTATAAAAGCCAGGTTGGCTCTCAGCGTGCTGCCACTACCTGATGTAGCTGCCTAAACTTGAACTTCCGCCTCCAAAACTGCTAAATAAACCTCTTTTTAAAAATAATTTATCTAGTCTTGGGTATTTAGTTACAGCAACAGAAAACAGACTAAGACACTTAGCAACTTAAAAGAACACTAATTTATTATATCAAAGTGTCCACGAGTCAAGAATCCAGGCATGAATTAGCCAGGTCCTCTGCTCTAAAATCAAGGCAGAGGCTGCCTTCACGTAAGGCTTAGATTTCTCCTCCAAGCTCACATGCTTGCTAGAGGAATGCAGTTCCTTGCAGTTGCTGTTTTGTCTTAGAACCTGAGTTGCAAGTTTTCTTGCTGGCTGTCCACTAAGATCAGTCTCAGCTCCTAGAGGCTGTCCTTGAGTCTAGTCACATGACTTTCTCATAACACAGTAGATTATTTCTTCAAACCCGGCAGGAGACTCTAGTCAGCTACGATGGAGTCTTACTTAATGTAAGGTAGTGGGATTAACTATTCCAGCATCTTTGCCGTTTAACAGAAACTAATCAAGGGAGCCACTATCCCATCATATTAATGGGCCCCACGCACTCTCAAGGAGAGGAGATTATACAGGGTGTATACACCAGGGAGCAGGAATCTTGGGATCCATCTTAGAATCCTGCCCTTCACAGATCTGCAGATAATAAATTGTGAGGATCAGAGTGCAGGTCTAGGTGATCCAGGTGACCCAACAGTTTTCCATGGGAGTTTAAGAGATGGGGCATCAAGAGGTCTTGTGCCCCTATATTCATCCTTTATCACATCCATTTCCCCTGTAGAGCTCCTTGTCAACATCAGTGAGTCCCCAGTCCCCCCAATAGGGAACACAGTTGAAGCATATTCAGCAAGACCTGGATTGGACTAGTTTGGACCAGTCTGAGGTGGCTCAGGAAGGTATCCTGAGTGCCAGAAAACAGCACCACTGATGGTGGCACTCTCCCTGAGTGGCCAACAGCATTATTTCACCCAGTATACAAATAGACCAGCCAGTCTGCTTGTGGTTGTCAATTCCCTTTGAGGAGCTGCCATCCTTTGCTTCTTCACTTCATAGTTGTATTAGTCTGTTCTCATGCCACTAATAAAGACATACCTGAGACCAGATAACTTATAAAGAAAAGAGATTTAATTGACTCACAGTTCTACATGGCTGAGAGGCCTCACAATCATGATGGAAGGTGAATGAGGAGCAAAGTCACATCTTACATGGTGGCAGGCAAGAGAGCTTGTGTAGGGGAACTCCCCTTTGTAGAACCATCAGATCCCATGAGATTTATTCACTATCATGAGAACAGCATGGGAAAGACCCACCCCTATGATTCAATTACCTCCCACCTGGTCCCTCCCAGGGACATGTAGGAGTTATGAGAGCTACAATGCAAGATGAGATTTGGGTGGGGACACAGTCAAACCATATCAATAGTCTTCCCAGTGACTTTATTCAAAATACAGTACCACCTTCTCCTCTTTCCCAATTTCCAATGATCATTTGTTCCGAGAATCTTTTTCCGTGTCCAGCAATTCTCAGTCGTCTCATGACATGGTCCCATCACCTGGAATTATCCTTCCACTGAGGTCATCACTAGCTGCCCAAAAAAATTTGTTCTCTCCTTCCTTGGGCACAAAGCTGAAGTATATTTCCTAGCCTCTGTTGCAGTGAGGGTTAGCCACATGGCTAGGTCCTCTGCAATGGAGATGAGGTAACGTGGGCTGCTTCCTGCTCTGGACCGTAAAACCTCTCTACACTTACTCTTCAAAGTTCTCTCCCCTTGCTTTGGCTAGCTGTATTGGTGAGATCTTGGGGATGAAGAAGCCACAGACAGAAGGAACGTGGGAGAAAAGCTGATCCTCCAACCTGAGCCTTCCCTCAGAACAGAAACATGAGAAATACAGTCTTCTGTGGTGTTTAGACATTGCGTATATGGTCTATTTGTGACCTCAGCCTAACCTGCACTAACACGTTCACTTGTGTTTCCTACCTCCCAGCCCAGTGCTCACAAAGTAAGCAACTAGTCAAAGAATGAATCAACAGATATTTGTCTGTCTGAGAATCCTGCTGTATTCTATTCATTTTCTTCTAGCAACTCAATAGAATTTCATATAGCAAACAATAAATGCTCTATTAAAACCTTTAATGTCAGCACTGAATGTTCTGGGTATTGATCATAGATCCCCTTAATGTTACATTAGATTTCTTGACCAATTTCATCACCTGTAAGTCGTTTTTCTATCTGGGGGCTAAGAACTGCTGTGGCAGGTTGCCAAGCACCCTGGTTTCGACTTGAACTTTTCTGGTTTATAATAATAATAACTATCATTTATCAAATGCCTAAAATAGGCCAGGCTACACACACACACACACACACACACACACTTTTCATCCTAACAACAAAAAACCTGTAATGTTGGTATTACTATCAATATTCTTATGATATACACAAGAACCAAGGCTCAGAAGTTGAGGAATTTATGCAGTGTCAGGAGGTGGTAAAGCAGGCCTCAGACCCAGGTGCTCTTTCATCTCTCTATACAGACTTCCTGTCTACTGCTGTTCCCACTTCAAGGTTTCTCTACCACTGAGCCATCTGCTTTCTTCACCAGAATGAGTAACACAGTCACCGCAAGCCCATATGGCACCTTTGTATGAATTAGAACAAGGCACCCCTACATCAGGATACTTTGAGGTTATCTGCCAGGAATTTGCTGCAACAAATACACAAGTTTTCTGTATAATGTACATGGTAGTGCTCCTTAAGTTGTGCAGTGTTCAACCCACACAACTGTGTGGGGCTGTCCAGGGGTGGGAGGGACAGCAAATGGTCATGTAGGTTCTGACCAGGTTTTAATATGATTGATCTATAGTGAGACTACTGGTGCTCAGAAGACTCATTTTCTGTAGGAGTTTTATGGTTTTGTGTCTCCCTATTCTAACAAAACTAAAAAATTTTTTAAAAAGTGTCACAGATGACTCAAGAAGACTGCTTTATTGTTTCCCCAGCTTGTATTCCTCTGACTGTGAACTCTACTTAGGAGTAGTTACCCAGACCATGTAGCTCATTTTACTCCTTCCAGAAATTCTCTGGGGCCCTGAAGTCACAATCCTCAGGCAAGCGTAGAAGGAAGCATGTGCTGTCCCCAGTGGCAGAGTCAGCAGCAGCAGGGTGGCAGATGATGCCACCAAACCTTTCCTTAACGTTGACCTGGTGACCACCTTGTCCCTTCTTTATTCTGCAAACTGCAAAGAGAAATGAGGGAAAATGGGTTCATTGGCGTATCTTTAAATGAATCAAACATGTATTTGTTCACTGAGGCAGTGTATAAAGTGGAGCCTGAGAAGAAAGGAGATGAGATAGTGTTAAAAACTAACAGTTAACAATAATACATTGTTTCAAAGAGCAAGACGGATATTGAATGTTCCCAACACAAAGAAATGATAAATGTTTCAGACGGTAGATATGCCAATTACCTTGATCAATATATTATATGTATTAAAATATCACTGCATACCCCATGAATTATTTGACAATTATTATTTGTCAATTTAAAAAGTAAAATGAAAAGAATGTTATAGGGGAAAAAAGACAATATAGTAACCAGAGAACTTGAAAGGTTTAGGGAGGTATAATTTCCAGCGGCTGCTGCCCATATTCATAATTAGCAGTGTTTCTAGGTTTTTAATCTAGAAAATAAAATTGGATGTGGGTTTTTCTGCTTCAGGAAAAGAATTGCTTCAGAGCAGAATGAATTATTAAAGTTAACTTTAAGTCATCTGGAAAGAGCATTTGAGCTCTGACATCTGGATGACCACCAGCCACCAGAGGTTACTCAGCCTCTGTGAACCTCGGTTTTCTCATCCGTGTAATGAGAAAGGGGGTACCTACTGCATAGGGTTTTTGTGAAAACTAAGTGAGAAAATTAATATAAACCATTTATCTAAGCCCCTTTCATTTAGCAGGCACCAGTAAACAGTAGTTATACTATTAATATAAAAATAATATAAAACTAATATTAAACCTACCTTCCCCAAGGGTGACAAAACATTTCTTCTCACTATCTTATGGCATTTAGTAAAATTTCTCCCCAAACTCAACGCTTATACCTTGAAAGAAATTCTACAGGAATGAACGACTATAGTAAAGAATTAATTCTATAACATGTGATATAAAATTTGTATACAAAAATCACTCTTTGCCATATCCATGCCCTCCAAGTCTCCTGGCATGGATTATGGTAGCAATTTTAACAGAATACACTCTTCTGAGCCTGAGAGATAAAGAATAACAAGTCCATTGAAATGAACTACCATGAGGAGGGGGAATTTGGATAAAGACTCTTATTAGTAAATTGTTGTGGTCTCTTTGGACCTGGGATTCAGGTTCTCCCAGCTGCCTGCTCCTACACTTCTGCTGTCTGACCTGGATTTAGACATGGGACTGTGCACCCACTGAGAAAGAGAACCGGGAAGCCTAGATTTAGCCAGGGAAAGAGGAGGCTAGGCTCAGGTGTGAGTGCATCCTGCTTCCATCCTGCTTTATCTCTTCTCTATTAGTCCTCAGTAAATAGAAGAGATACAGATTGGAAAGTTTCTGAATTGATTTTAAATTCTAATATGATGCAAATGTAGTTATACAAATGGCTATTTGTTCAGGTAGAACCGATCTGAAAGAAAAAATGATAGGATGAAGTGGAGGAGTAAAAGACACTCCCTATAACTGAACAGCAGTGAGCTGTAAAAGGTCCAGAGCTACTCCAGTTTGATTGTAGAGGCTGTGTGGTATGCAATCTAAACAACTGCACGTGATAATCCTAAATGAGTCTGAAATCCCCTTCATACGCTTACTTCCACAAATGTCAAAGGCACACCAGCTGTGCTGTCTCAAATGTATCTATGCCTCCCTTCCAGGCTGCTCTGATCAGATTACAAGGTCCAGCCTGAGGACCCATGGGGTTGGAAAACTCAGAGGGACTCCTAAGTTTGAGGATCATTCTAGATATCAGGCACCACTGGGGACCATGATAGTACTGGTGTTCCTTTGAGTCCTATTCTATAGCCACTTGGCACTCTGGAGTTGCTAGAGAAGGCAGAGGGACACAGGCTGTGTGTTTTTGGTGAAGTAAATCCCTGAGCCCTGCATGCTCACTCCTGACAGCATGGCCGTGGTGTCACCTTACATTTTTCTCTGTTTAGTAGATGAAGTACAGCCTAAAGCCCAAAATGAGAGATGCACGATTGCTAGTAAAAACTCAGGGCTGATGTCAACTAGATGTCCTGGCCCAATCTTAAAAAAGGAGTGACTCTTTCTATTTTTCAGGTAACTTGTGTTTCTCTGTACGGGAGGTGGGGTTGGCAATGCATCACCTATTGCCTGCCTGGAATGGCTATGCCCTTGGCCAACAGCAGGCAAAACCATGGCAAATGTGCCAGCAACACCGTGCTACTTGTGTGGATGGCCACTTGAGGGTGGATGGCCTTCAAGAGAGAAAGAAAATCAGGAGCTTTCTTTTCTTCCAGGCTCTGAAGCAGGGCAACAGGGCAAACATATGTCATGGTGCCAGCATAAGTAAAAATGTTGCATGTTACTTTTTTATACTATTCTATATTATACCATACTATATTACATTATCTTAATTAATCGTATCGTATGCCATCCCATGTTTATGTCATATCATATGATACACATGACAGTATGATATAACACTCTTTTAGGGTGGAAAACGTTACCTGAAGCTTAAATAAACTCCTTAGGAAATTCCAATCATAATTTGTTTTGTTTTGTTTTCTCTTTGCTTTTGTTTACATGTTGTCTTTGCCTCTTTCTTTGGCAGTTTGATATTGAGGTTAATATTAAAAGGATGCTATGAGGAATCCTACAAAACTGTAAAAGACAAGAAAACGCTGGGATGCTTTCTGGGTCAGGCTGAGCTTGTTGTGAAAATGGAGTCCCTGCAAAGTTTGATAATGGGATGACGAAGCAGAGAGATGCAGGGGTTAATGACACTGAAGAGCGCTTGGGGGGTGGTGATGGGGTGAGGAAAATGAGAGTGGAGCTGCACACAGGCGGGGGGGGAAGAAGGAGGAGGTTGCTAGGCAACCTCCCGGGGCAGGGGAGAGAAATCCTGAGGGAGGAGGTGCTTTTGGAAGCGCTGCGGCTTGCCATGGGCAGCTATCTGTGGCCAGAACGGACGGACCCGAGAGGTGGGTCACCTAGTTGGCAGCCGGCTGTTTGCCCGGAGCTGCTTCCTTCAATAATCAACAGTCAGGAGAAGTCAAGGGTACAGAACCTGAGCAATGCGGCAAACCATCTGAGCACTAGCTGGGGTGCGAAATAAGAACAGAAGCTGTTCATTCTACAACTTGTGCCCCGGAGGAGATAATGGCACAGCCAGTGGTGCCTAGGGTTGTGGTCTGCAAACACATTAATTGAGTGCCCACTGGGTACCAGGCATTACTCACTGGGAGGAACAAAGCTTAAACCAGACATGATTCTTGTCCGCAGCAGCTCTTCATCTAATAGGGAGGAAAGGCTTAAAGACATGTGCATTGCTAATTAGCTATCGTCATGGGGTATATAACAAAGCCTAATTATTGAGAGTTTGGACTACGGAGCCAGGTTCAAATCCCGGTCTGCATCATACGAGCTGTGCGCTCTGGGTAACCGGATCTTGAGGGGGTTAATCTCTCACTTGTAAAACACGAATGATCATAGTCCCTATGTCATAGGGTTGCTATGAGACCCAAATGAGCCAACAATGGTAAAGTGCTGAGGAGAATGTCTAGCAAATAGTAAGGTCTGTTCAATAGGTTCTGCATAGGATCTGAAGAATCAGGGCTATGAGTGCAGCGTTGAATGTGGCATAAGCACCTTTCCATACATCCATACTTTCAGACGCCCAGCTAGGGAACACTTGTGATGCTGGGGCTCACCTGTTTCCCAACTTTTCTATCAAATGGTTCTTTGATTATCCTATTGCATGGTTCACATTGTCATAAGACACCTTCTCTGGGTGGAGGAAGTCGTGCCTTTCAAACTCAGATATACAGCCTCAGGCAGAACGAGGTCTGAAAAGCATAGCTATCAGTTTCCTCAGCTCCCCTTCTTGTCTTCTTTCCCTGTCTCCTGGAATGGGGAAGAATAGGTGCCTTTCATGGCACATTTCCTTTGCCATCAGTAGGTTCCTGTGCTAGCTCTCTTGCCTGCACAGGGTCCCTTTCCCTTCTTTCTCCATCTACAAAACCCTGAAGGCTGCCTGCAGTCTTCCCCAGAAAGTCATTTAGGTGTCTGGAATGCACATATCATTAGCCTTGCGTTTCCAACTTTCCTGGCCAGGTAAACATGTTGCCTGTTCAACAAAAATAAATTTAGATTCACAGATCGGCACATGATGTTCTTATTATCCCAGCCCTGTCCCCCTGCAAGGGCCCCCACGGTACTGGGGTGGCAGGACCCAGAGCCAGCCTAATTGCCACACATAGAGACAACTCCAGCATCAGCTGTACAAAAGACAGGGTGTTTATGGCATAAACACTTCGCAAAAGAGAAAGGGGGAAATGCCCTAAAAGAGGAAGAAACACAGTCCTGAAGAACTATTTCTTCGGTGGGCCCTGGGATGCCCGCACCCCCAGGACCCCAATCTGTCCACAGAGCCATCTGGGGCCATCACTCCAGTGTCCCAACGGCCCAGGTCCACACAGACTGCGCGCGCATTCTACCCTCAGGATTTTCCAGGACAGAGAAAGTTATCAGACTATTCAAACTTTCAGTTTTCTGTCCCCAAAGAGCCTTTTTGGTCAATTCAGATAAAGGCTGAGATTCAGAGTTTTCTCACTTGATTCCATGTGAGAGAACCAAGTGAGACCATCTTCAGGAAGACACTGCAGGAAGACCATCTTCTGTGTCAGTCCTAATGAGCAGAAATTTCTCTTTAAATGCCCAACTCTCATGGTGAACCATAATTTTTGCATTAGGTACAAGGGCCTCTTTGGGGACATAGTAAAATGCTGCAACCACTCCCTGTACAGAGACTCACTGTAGGCCCAGTGTGGTCTTTTGGCGGTTTTCATCCTTATCCATCTGGTAAACTGGCCTGGGGCCTACTCACACGTTGATTGGACCCTTGACCTCAGGCACACATCCAAAGCAACATGGGCTTAGATGGCCGGTCTGAGTAATGCCGGAGGTGCCATCTGTCCTGCAGGAAGACCATCTTCTGTGTCAGTCCTAAAGCATTGGTTCCATATTTTAATCACAGCTGGTAACTGTCATTTGCCAAAATGAAAGATACCTGAACAGTTAGGAAAGGAAGGCATGTGATTCAGGGGCAACTTTAAATATTAGCTAGAAGTTTCAAGCCACAGGAGGATCTCCTAGAAAAATAGGAATGACAACAACAAAATAATAATAAATAAAATTAGAAAATTGTCCAAGAATAAGGAATTGCCCAAACACTTAGAAAAACCCAGAAAGATTCCCATAACTTGCAGAATAACCTAGCCATGGATTTTGTGAAAAATCAGAGCTACTAAAAGGGTTCTGAAAGTCAGCCTCAAAGATAATTTGCCTTGAGGCCAGTATGTCTCATCTTTCCTCATTCCAGAAAATGTCCAGGTTTTTCCTAGAGAAATCGGAAACTCCAATATTTCTAGTAATATTTGGATGTCATGGAGGGGAAGTGACTACCCCCAGAAATAATACCACTGCTTACCCAATCCATGAAGTGAAAGAGTTAAAAGATATTTCTCTGTTCCAAAGACCTATGGGCAGAATTAAAATAAATTGCCAGAAAAGCCAGTTTCAAAACAATCTCTACACTTGCATTTATTGAGTGCCTGAGCTCCCCGTGGCCCTGGTTCTCTCCACTCCGGTAACATCCAGGCAGATCTTAGAGCTCCTCCAGTCACCCAGATGCCAACTCCAGGCCAGACCAATGCAATCTCTTACCCGTATTTCAACTTTTGATTTCTATTGTATTTATTTAATGTTCCCCGCTTTCCCCTAGCTCCGGTCTGCTTTAGTTTGGGAAATTCCTTGGGGCAGGGCTGGGGGAAGAAGGAGGAGCCTGGAGCATCGCAGTGAGGAGGAAGCCCCCTTTCTTTCCAGCTTCCCTCCAACTCACAGGGTTTAGTTCAAGGCCCTCAGGCTTCAACCCAGAGTAGAACGGATTAGAAGGAAAAATTGGAAAGACACATATGGGTGTAATCTAGTGCTGGTGCTCCCTGGACATAAACTTGTATAGTGCAGGTGGGGGTTTTAAAGCATAAAGTGGTATGTAACTTGCCCAGTTAGAAAGTGGCAGAGGATGGCTGGGTGCAATGGCTTACGCCTATAATTCCAGCACCGTGGGAGGCTGAGGTGGATGGGTCTCTTGAGGCCAGGAGTTCGAGACCATCTGGCCAACATAGCAAAACTTCATCTCTACTAAAAACACAAAAATTAGCCGGGTGTGGCAGCAAATTCCCTACTCTGGAGGCTGAGACCTGAGAATTGCTTGAACCTGGGAGACAGAGGTTGCAGCAAACCAAGATGGTGCCACTGCACTCCAACCCGGGCAGCAGAGTAAGACCTTATCTGGAGAGAAAGAAAGAAGAGAGAGAGAGAGAGAGAGAGAGAGAGAGAGAGAGAGAGAGAAAGAAAAGAAAAAAGAAAGAAAGAAAAAGAAAGAAAAAGAGAAGAAAGAAAGAGACAGAGAGAGAGAGAGAAAGAAGGGAGGGAGGGGGGAGGAGGCAGAGCATGGATTCTGGATACCCTATTTCAAAAAGGAAGGAAGGAAGGAAGGGAGGGAGGAGGGAGGGAGGGAGGGAGGAAATAAAGAGGCAGAGCATGGATTCTGGAGCCAACAGCGAGGAGATTCTATTCCCCTTGACTTGAGCAATGTTGCCTGTTATGATATCCCCAGCAACAGGCGGTCCCCAACTCTGTCCCCAACACTTCTGCTGGGGCATACTGCCATCCAAGGGTCATCTTGGCCAGAGTCCCTCAAGATGACTGACAGTCAGATCTCTTCTGTGTGGTCAACACTGGTGCTCAGGAAACACAACTCTGAGTGGTAAGCTCTTCGCCCAGAAGCCTTCTTTCCACTCTGCTGCTGGCCAGCTGCCCAGCCAGCCTCTAGCTTCTAATTTTCAGACATGCATGAGGAGCCAGAACCTGCCTGGAGACCCCAAATGTCCAGGAACTCCTGTCAGCCCCTTTAGAGGTACCCTGAAGCCATCTTTCCCTGGCTTTAGGTGAGGGAAGCTCCCAGCACCCTGACAACCCATTCAAAGAAATCCTCTCCCTTCGATTTTTATATCTTTTAAGGATTTCTTATATACCCCAAGGTGGGCCATAAGCTCAGGGGTGAAAAATCTGCTTCACAATCTCTTGACACTTTTTCTATGGGTGATTGGACATCTCCTGTTCTCAGACTTTGAGTCCTTGGCCAAAACTCAAAACTCAAAAAGAACAAAATAAAAGCTACATTTGACATCCTGTTATACATGGTAGAAGCAAGACTCTCCAAAACATTGTACATATGCATGCTAAGAGTAGTACTCTTCAAAACACACTCTGTCTCCCAGGTTCTTCTTTCTGCACACACACACACACACACACACACAGACACATACACAGACACACACACAGACACACACACACATACACACACATGTACACACACACAAAAGAAACAGCAGGGAGGAAAGGAGAGAGAGAGAATAAAGGAAGAGAGAAAGGGAGAGAGGAAGAAAGGAAAAAGGAAATGAAAAAAGAGACAACAGAGAGTAGACATAATAAAGGAAAGGAGGGAGGGAGAGAAGAAGAAGGAAAGAAAGTGAAAGAATGAAAAAAGAAAGAGTCTAAGGAAAGAGAGAGAGGCCACGTGCACACAGACTGGACACTGGTATCACCGGTGTGACTAACATGACACAAAGCCCTCTTCGTGTATCATATATAACAGTTTATGAGGCTCTTTGTGGAATCTTCCAATAACAGCCTTTTTAAAAAGGTATTATTGGCTGGGCCCCATCAATGACTCACATCTGTAATCCCAGCACTTTGGGAGGCCTAGGCAGGTGGATCGCTTGAGGTCAGGAGTTCAAGACCAGCCTGGCCAACATGGCAAAACCCCATCTCTAGTAAAAATACAAAAATTAGCTGGGTGTGGTGGTGCATATCTGTAATCCCAGCTACTCGGTAGGCTGAGGCAGGAGAATCGCTTGAACCCAGAAGACAGAGGTTGCAGTGAGCCAAGGTGGTGCCATTGCACTCCAGCCTGGACAACAGAGTGAGATTCTGTCTCAAAAAAAAAAGTAAAGTTTTCCTTTTAATAACAGAAAGCCACCCCAAAATCATTTTCTTTTCAACAAAGAGCAGTGTGTAAAACAAGCTGCAGACATAGAAAGGCAAGCTAGAAGCTTGCACAGGTGAATACCAGCAGCTGTGCCAATGTAAGGGGCTACCTGGGGACTCGGTATGTCAAAAATGGCGGCTATATCTTCCTTTTCTTTGTCAACCATGTGTACAGTGAGGAGCAGGCAACATGGCTCCAGCCAGGAAAGACTCCATTTGCATAACAGAAGATTAGGGTGGGGCATCCAGCTTCCTTGCATGCTATGAAAATGTCACACCTGGTCTAACCAATCCTTGGGCCCTATGCAAATCAGATACTGCCTCCTCAAGCCAGTCTATAAAATCCTGTGCCCTTGACAGCGGGCCAGCAGTCCCACTCAGGCACCCCTCTCTCGCAGAAGAGAGAGCTATTCTCCTTTCTCTTTCTTTTGCCTGTTAAACCTTCACTCCTAAACCTACTTCCTGTGCGTCTGTGTACTTGATTTCCTTGGTGTGAGACAATGAATCTCTAGTATTCACTCCAGATGACGCTGCTTCAGTGAGTCCAATCACTAGGAGGGCTGAAATGAATGTCGGGTGATCACCTGCCAGGTGTACCAAACCTCACTGCCTAATCACCTGGGAAGCTTGTTAAAATATCACCCCCACCCCCCACCACCACCCCTGCCCCAGAACTACTGAATCAGAATCTCAGGGGTGGCAACTGAATATCCGTATTTTTTCAAATCCCCAGGTAATTCTGAGGCAGCCCAAGTTTGGGATTCACTGCCGTAGAATTACACTCAATTATCTGTGCAGTTCCTTCTAATTCTAAGTTTCTCTCATTCAATGCACACCCTGGACGTTTGACATTATCCTTCGTGTCAAAGAGGCCCCGGGGTAAATTCTTCAAAGTGTGGGGACCTCAAGGTCCTGATTCCAAACAGCAACAAACATGTGCTCAAAGATTACCCTTTCTGAACCATATTTCTCCCTGAAGACTTGTCTGTTTCCTCAGTGAAGCTATCTAAGCCTCCTAACCTCCCTCCAAGGCCACAGAAACCTCTTCTCTCTCCTGCAAAGTCTGACCAGCAATCTGTGTCCTTTTTCAGAGGAAGGGGGAGGGAGAGGCACTTCTCATGTGCTGTTTTGTATCAGCTGTTGGGGGATTTGATAATGCCTCGCTGATAATGCCAGGCATCCCCAGCAAGTCACAAACTAATTGAGAAATAAGACAAAAGAATAGGGCATGTGGAGACCAAAATAACATCTTTATTGTTGATAAATGTGCTATGAAACTAGCAGAATTTACAGCCTAGTCACTCTGTCATGGGCAGCACTGGGGACAGCTCTTCCTTGGAGCACAGATCCCACCCTTGCAACTGATCACAGAGGAGAGACAAAAGCAAGCACTTCCTTGGGCAGCCTGGTTCCTAACAGGAAAAGGAAGGAAGGGGGCTTGGCTCTGTGTGCCCTGTTCCTCTTCATGGCTCTCCAGTTAAAACACAGTGCCCCTCTTTTCTGGAGAGGGCTGGATGGAGAGTGGCCAGCTGAGTCACACAGGTGAACCCCCTCCACCTGGGACACACTCCTCCCCACAGCAGGAAGGAAGCTTCCTGCCTCCCCCAACATTTTCTTCTTCTTTTCTATGTCCTTGTATCCTTGATGGGATGATAAACCAATGGAATCCAGGGATTCTGTGTTATTGTCTGTTGATGTTTTCTTCAAAGTGCCTGGCACTGTGCTGGGCACATTGTGGATGTTAAAAAACTATGTTTGTTTTTGAAAAATAAAAGACAAAAAACACAGAAGCAAAGAAATGACAGAGGGGACAGAGAGGGGAGGAAGAAATGGGGTTGGAGGACATCATGATGATGATTTGTAAGCTTATCTTAAAAATAAGGGAAGCATGAGTGGTTGGGGGTTTGACTCAGAAAGCAAGTGGCCTGAGTTCAAATCCTGCCTCTGCCCTTTACTGGCGTATTGCTCTGGGCAAGTTGCCTAAGCTCTCTTTCATCTGTACCTACCCTAGTGGGTTGCTGTGAGCATTAAATGGGATCTGGCTCGCCGAGGGGTTAGAATACCGGTTGACAAACTAACTTTCAGGTTAATCTGATCTGACACCTGTTTTTTGTAAATAAAGTTTTATTGGAACCCAGACACACCTGTTCATTAATGTATTGCCTACAGTGGCTTTTGCAACTACTCTAGTAGTTGAAACAGAGATCTTATGACCTGAAAATCCTGAAATATTTACTATCTGGCTCTTTAGAAAAAAAGTTTGCCTATTGACTCCTGGCTTAGAACACAAAGCCCACTCTTTCACCCTACGAAGTAGAAGACTGAATACATATGGCACTCTCTTTAAAGCAGTGCTCAGTGTAATTAGACATTGATGCTCCCTTCCCACTGTCACTCTATAGCACCTCTGACTCCTTCTATAGCACTTTTCACATGGTGTTGTCTAGAGATTCTCCAGGCTGGGATTGTGTCATATTCACTGCTCCAGCATAGTGCCTTAGACAAAACTCACACCCAGGAAATGCTTGCTCAATTATCATATTCATTGGTAATATACACATGCACACAAAAAAATTTTATTTAACCAATTTTTGTTTAACTCTCAAAAAGGAAGAACTACAAACCTCCAAAGTGACGAAGGCTGGAGTTCTGAGCAAGCGACTTTAGACTTTTCCCTATTGCTGCGACAGGAAGGTTTTCGTGTCCCTCTTTCTGCCTCTTTATTTCTGCTTTCTCACTTCTCAACGTCTGGCCATAGTGGTGGTGGTGCTTGAGTGACGACAGTCCCGTGCTCATTGATGAGCCTGCAATCTACAACTGGCATTCCTTTTCATTTCTTGCAGGACCATCAGCCTTCCCTTCAATGCTTACAAGTTCACATCAAGACATTTTGGCCAGGCAGGCATCAGTCCTTGGGGCAGATGCTCCTAGTGGGAGGTGAGGAATGCTCCCGCCCGAGTCTCTCCCACCTTGTGTTCCACAGCAGGTGCGCCAGGTGCATTCTAATCATGCTTCATGTGGACTTGCATCTGCTCCTCGTTTTCAGAGCTTCTAATCATTTTCGCTATAAAATGTTAGGTTCTGTTTATCTGTCACATCACCAAAGCTAGTCCTGGAAATTTCTGACCAGGAAATGTTTGAGCTGTGTTGTAAACAAGATCATGACCTTGGGCACCTCCCTGATCCTCATCCTCTTCCTCAGTAAAACAAGAGGAAATGGTCACAAGCCCCTCTGATTCTAACATCGAGGGCATCTAGGAGATCATGTGAACCTTCAGTGCTAAAGACACTGCTAGCAATGTCTTTAAATGGGATTAGCAGCTGGCTTGAGCACTGACCCATTTGAGGGGCAGGTTGCTGACCCCACACTCCTCAAGTCCTCTGTCTGCAGGATGCTAGGATGCTGACCTTTCATCCTCCCACTGACATTATCTGGCATAAATCCTCAGCTTGAAGGTAAAATTCTTTCAAAAGCTCTGAGCTTCCCAAAGGCTCTTTGGGGTTCAAAGGTGAAGTCAATGTTTGCCTCCAAGTAAGAATTTATTAGCTGCTATTGCCAATCAGAGCTGATTTCTCTGAGCAGAAACGAGCTCCTTGGAACTTTGCGGGTCTCTAGGTCAACAGCTTAACATGCAGGATCTGCAAACGCCTGTGGTCTCTTCTGCCAGAACTTACAGGTACACATGACTTCCTCTCCCGGCTCCGCGGCTCGGCTTCCCATCAGAAAACAGCTGAAAAGTACCTGCCATGTCTTGCCAGTAGACCCAGGTCCTGTCAGACATCAGACTGCAAATCTAAGAAGCTTGAATATCTCTCCTGAGTATTCTGACACACTCATTCTCCAGCTCGACTTAAAAAGAAGAGCTTTCCTTTTTTTTTTTTTTTTCCTTATGGCATTTTTATTCTCATAGGAATCAGTAAGTAGAAACCTATTTGTAAAGTAATGGGTAAAATGATTACTGAAGTTTTTTTAAATGCTCTTTCTGATGTTCCAATTTTTCTTTAACTCAACAGTGGCAGTTATACTGACAGCCACACTTATTCATGACCCAGAGAAATCTTTGCTTAATACTACATTAAGCACTGTTTGAGAAGGAGCAGCCCTCGGATGGCTTTCTCCGTGTGTTCAGGACTTCAGGACCTTTGCTACCCTCCCTCCACAGGGGCTGAAGATGTTTCAGCAAAGTCGGTTTTTGAGGATGGAATTTCATTTTGGGCAGAGCGATGTCTCAAGATAGGCTTGGGAGTCTGCCTTCCTTAGATAAATGGGCCTAAAGATGGCAAGATCGTCTTCCCAGGATTGACTGCCACAGCACACATGTTGGGAACAGACTTTATTCTGACTGGGGAAAGGCCACTGAATGAGCACTTTTTAATTAAAACCCCTGAACCTTCCTTATTAAGACTTCTGGCACATGCTGACAGTGGAATTTTCCCTGCATGGTCCTTGTGGGAGCCACCTAGAAGATTTTGGCAGAGAAATGACATATAAATAACGTTTAGGATTATTATTATTGGGCTAGGCTCTCATCCTGTGTAACTCCGGGAATTCTCACGCTCAGACTTGCTTGTTATAAATACTACATCTTTCACCTTCCTCCAAGTGCACAGGGGACAAGGTAGTAGAGAGCTGTGTGGGGGTTAGGAGATGGTGTTGTTTGGAAGATCCATTAATCAAAGTCAGCTTGAAAGTCATCCTGCACATGATTAAATCAGTTATAAAAAATTATTCGCTTATTTCATGTAACTGATTTATTCCCCAAATTTCCAGGAATGTAAGTAGCAGGCAGCTTTTATGCCCATCTCAGGAATGGAAAGCAGATTGAATTGGCCCTGTGGGTGATGAGGTTATAGAACAAATGACACTAACTTGGCCCCAGAACAAGGAACCAGGACCCATCAAAGGGGAGCCATGTCTCTAGAAAGATGAGACACCTTCTCTTATCTTGCTAGAAGATAGGGATGGGAGATTATTCCCAAAATTTAAGAGAAGAGCTTCTAGTTAGGAATGCTGGTACCAGATTCAAGCTGACTACTGATTCACTTAGCCAGTGTTTGAGTCTGTGCCACGAGCCGGGAACTGTCCCCTGTACTGGTCTAGGGTGGTAAGGAGGACAGACAAAGCCCTTGCTCTCTGGAAGCTCAAATTCTAAGATGAGGCATGGGGTAACAGATAAATAAGCAAACGTACAAACAAACACTCAAGATAAGTTCAGATAAATTTGAAAATGATACAAAGTCAACAAAACAAAGAACAATGATAGAAAGGGATGAGGAAGGGTAAGCCTCGGGAGCCTGCATAATGCAGACAGAAAGAACAGGGAAGGCTTCTCGAAGGAAGGTACCTTTGAGCCAAGATCCGAAAAATGAGAAGGAGCTAGACGTGGGGTGACATGACTTCAGAGCTTTCTAGGCAGAAGGTGCAGCCAGTGCAAATACCCCAGGGCAAGAGCAGGCTTGGCCTGTTCCAGGAGCAGAAAGAAGAGAGGTCCTCGTGCCACCCTATGAGCAAAGGAAAGAGCGGCAATAGGACTTAGGGGAGACCAGACGCCCTTAGGGGCCATTATGAATTGTTTAGACCTCATTGTGCAAGGATGGGCGGCCATTAGGAGTGTGGAAAGACTACTTGTTGTCTCTCCCTGCCCCCACCCATTCAGTCTCTCCTTTTTTTTCCATCCTAGAATTTGTGAGTTTTAGCAAGCAAATGCCCACACGATTAGAAGGTCAATTTTCCAGTCTTTTTTGCACATATGTGTGGTCATAGGATTAGGCTCTGGTCAACGAGATGTGTGCAGAAGTGATGTACACAACTTCTGGACCTTGTTCTTAAAATGTCTGGGCATGCGCTCTCCACTCTTTTCCTCACCTTGGTGGTTGCTGTGTGCATCTGACTAGCCAGCTTTGACTCTGGAGAATCAGTAGCATAGAGTAGCACCTTATGATATGGTGAGCACCAAAACAGAAGGAATCTGAGTCCCTTCATGGCTGTATACAACTTGACCACCTGCCTGCCCTGAACCATCTGCTTTCCTTTGCTTGAGCCACTGCATTTTGGGTTTCTTGGTTATATCAACTCAGCCTGCATCCAAACTAACACAGGATGATTCAGGTAGAAAGGGGACATGATCTAATTTACATTTCAAAGAGATCAGTCTGGCTGCCATGCAGATAATGCATTGGGAGGGGAGAGAGAACAAAGTGGATACAGGGAGACCAGAGGCTAGCTCAGAAGCCATAGCAGTAAACCAAACTAAAGCCACCGATGCCTTAGGGTAGACACTCTGCAAACAAAGAGAAGTGAATCCATTTAGGATCAATTTTGGAGGTAGAACCAAAAGGTTTTGAGGAGGGATCTGATGATTGGGAGAGAGGTTGAGAAAAGAATAATTAAGGTAATTCCTATTTTGGGATCCTTTGGTGATTTCCCCAGACATCTGGACGGGATCCGAAGACAGTAGGAGGTGGACCCCATGGAAAGAGGCTGGGACATCGCTGACATAATAAGCTACCTATGAGATGGCAAACTCAGAGGTGATACGTACCATAATTGTCAGTCTAATTGTCTTCTGTATGGCACAGACCTCATGCCCCACATTTGAAAATACTTATATTCTTTTAGATGCATGTAGCAGAAACCAACTCTGACTAGGTTAAGACATAAAAATAATTTACTGGAAGGATTGACACAGCTCATAGACCCCAAATATAGCCAGATCTTTAAAAAGAACTAGAACTGAGGACCAAAAGATGACAGGAACCATCAATACTCTTAGCTCCTTGTCTCTGAACAGACTCCACTTTTTTCACTTTTCCACAGATATGACGAACGACGGTACCTTCAACGATTCTGAGTTTATTTTACTTCTGACAAACAAAATATGCCAATCTAGATACCCTTAATCCCCTGGGAGGAAGAATTTAACCAGCTTTTCTTGGGTCAGGATCCAATCAGCTATAGCCAGGAGAATGAAACCAAATAGTACAAACATGGCAGCCTCTGCCCATCCACCAGTAAAGGTCACAGAGAAAGGTGTCTATGTGAGCTGGGCGGACACCCCCACCCAGGCTTCTAACAAGGTCCATATTGACTAAGAACATCAATTTCATGAAGATACAGCACTGTAGGATTCAAATGGCCTTTTAGAATGATCTATCTACTACGGAGTTAAATGGAAATCATCCTGGGCTGATAAATGTCTTTCTAATTTTCAGAGATATCTTGCACGGAAGATTTCATAGCTTTCCTTGGGGACCATTGGGGGGACACAGAATTCTCACAGATGCTTTCTTCTTGTTTGTCATCTTTGCACTTGCCACAGCATTTGAAAAGCTCCTCTTGTTCTCTCCTCATTCAGAAGGGGGCCATCTGGGCACCCATCCGATCTGTTGGTAACCCTCCCTGATGGTACACCCCGAGCAGGGCTGGACTGGAGTAAATATGGAATTCTGTAGCTAACTGATCTAGGCGTGACCCTGCAATCTCAAAGATTGTCTGAAGTATCCCTGAACAAACTACAGGGCTTTGGATCTCAGATTTGCTTTTCCTACAGACATCTATTCTGCAAATAAGTAATCCCATGTTTCTCTTCCCCTTGCCCACTCTCAAACACTCATTCTTTATTCCCATCCAGGGCTTCCTCTCCCCACTTCTCTGAATAAAGTTTAAAATTGAGCTATAAGAACAGATATAGCAGCTCTTTATCCGTCAGAGAAAGATTAGCTAAGGATAGTTATGGGCCCCAGGCAAAGATAGGAATGCAGTCTGCCTCTTAAAGGCTTGATTGGGAGGATTTTATTGTTATTATAAAGATGCACTTTCTTTTAAAAGTTTAGAGCTGAATTTTTTTTCTTCTTTTAGTCACAGGAGGTCATGCACTTTTTTTTTTTATTAGATACTTCTTATTTTTAAGGCTGAGGCTTAACAGCATGCTCAGTAAGGACTATTGGAACTGAATGGGGCCTCCGAGGAAAGCCTCACCTCCATCTGTGGGGCTGAGGGGACACACATTATGAGCTTTGTGCCTCTTGGTAATATGTGCGGGTCACAGCCCCTTTCACCACAGATCATGCCCATAGCACGGGTTGAAATATACTGTTTCCAAACAGCAAGGCAATGGAAAAATGACCTTTTGCTATCCTCTCTACCTCATGATTTTTTTTTGACTTTTTTAAATTATGCAAACTAATGATTATGATCAAATAGACATGACGTATAAAAAGCGCTCTAAAAATACAATCTCGTTACTTTTATGGTTTTAAATTTTCATACCAGAGTTTCTGTTCATGGTGTTTGTAGGCAGTCATCATCATCCCTACTGTCACTTAACCAATAACTATCATGAGCTCTCACTTTTTCTTTCTCATGCTTTTATTGTGGTAAAATATGCATAGCATAAAATTTATCAGTTTATTATTTATTTATTTATTTTTGAGATGGAGTTTCACTCTTTCCCAGGCTGGCGTGCAGTGGTGCAATCTTGGCTCACTGCAACCTCCGCCTCCTGGGTTCAAGCAATTCCCCTGCCTCCCGAGAGTAGCTGGGACTACAGGTGTCCACCATCATGCCTGGCTAATTTTTGTATTTTTGGTAGAGACAGGGTTTCACTATATTGGCCAGGCTGGTCTCGAACTCCTGATCTCGTGATCCGCCCGCCTCAGTCTCCCTTAGTGCTGGGATTACAGGCGTGAGCCACTGTGCCCGGCAATTTTTTAAAG
Source organism: Alouatta palliata (assembly GCA_004027835.1). Lineage (NCBI taxonomy): Eukaryota > Metazoa > Chordata > Mammalia > Primates > Atelidae > Alouatta > Alouatta palliata. Next base: position 25,143 of record PVKV010021077.1, read on the forward strand.
TGTACACTTGGATGGCATTAAATACATTCACACTGTTGTGCAACCATCACCCCATCCATCCCCCCAAACAGAAACACTGTATCCATTAAACACAAACTCCCTTTCCCTCTTCCCCCAGCACCTGATAACCCCTATTCTACTTTGTGTCTGTATGAATTTGCCTATTCTAGGTACCATATACTAATAAAGCATCTGCTTTTTATTCCACTCTCCCAATCAGGCACTGTGCCTTATACCCTGCCATACAGAGACTGACCACCAGGCTTCCCTACACTCATACAGAGGCCAGAGACCAGCCATTCTAAGTTGTGGTCTCTCAGCAGGAAGACCATCCTCTGTGCCACTATCTTATTTAAACCTTATATAACCTTGCGAGCTAAAGATTACTATCCCCCATTTTATAGCTGCAGAAAATAAAACTCCCACAGATTAGAGCACAACGTTGGTAAGCAGCAAATCCAGACTCAACTCAGGCCGAATACCAATTCCTGCTCTCTTAACTGGTATGCTGTCCTCCCTTCCCTGCTGACTATTGAAGTTGTACAGCTGCCAACTCCTTGGCAACTCAGAATAGCTGTCCTCCAGATTCTTGCCAAGGATTAAAATCATGACCTATATGCTGTCCTATGTTTACACAAAACCCCAGGTTGGCAGACATGTGACCTCTGTAGGAGGCAGGTACACTTCACCAAGAGGCAGTGTAGTGCAGTGGTTAAGCACCCAGGCTCTGGGGCCAGGCTGTTGACCTCAGCAGCTGAGTGAACTTAGCCAAGTTACTTAACCTTTATGACTCACTTTCTACTTCTGTAAATGGAAATGATAATTAGATAATGACAGGGATGATAAGACCAATTTTACTGAGTTCTTACAAAGATAAATTAATGTACATAGAGTACTAAGACCACTGCCTAGTGCTTAGAAAACATTATGAATGTGGCAATTCTTATGACCTGTCATCCATTTCTTTCTTTTTTCCTTTTTCATTCTTTCTTTTCTTTTTTCTTTTTAGAGACAGTGTCTTGCTCTGTGGTCCAGGCTGGAGGGCCAGTGGCACGATCATAATTCACTATAACCTTGAACTCTGGGGCTCCAGCGATCCTCCCACCTCAGCCTCCAAAAGCATTAAGATTACAAGCATGAGCCACCACACCCAGTCTGTCATCCATTTTTATAGCTAACTGACTCTTACATCCTTTTAGTCCCAGATTCTCCAAAGTCAAGTTATGTATCTCTGTATCAGTGACAATGCTTTCCGATGCAAGTCATAAAAACATAATTCATATTGGCTTAAATTCCATTAAAATATGTGGAAATAACTGAAATCTAGATGTAGAGCAGATTCCAGACATGCTACAATCAGCAGTGAATGGTGTCATCAACAACTTACTTCTCTCTGTTACTCCATTCTACAGTCTCAGCAACACCGGCATCTTAAGGCTGGCTTGTGGGGGCAAGACGGCTTCCAGTGGTAACCAGGGCTGTGTGCTTCCCGTGCAGATCTAGAAAGAGACAGAGCATCAACAAGCTTCACCGTATGACAGTTGAACCAACTCGTGTCTCATGCCCACCAATGGGCCTCTAGCAGTTACCAGGGATATGCCATCAAGAGCTGTTTTCGGAGCTGGAGCCGGAGTGGATCCCTATACAAAATCAGACAAGAAGAACCAACAGCCTCAAATCTCTGCACTCCAAAATGCAACATACAACCTTGGCAGACAATTCCAGAAGTTTCACAGTCTGCAGATTACCACCCTGTAGAAGATATTTCAAACATCATCCATAGAGGAAGCCAGACTCTCAGGAAGTTGTATATATGAAATACATTGTTTCAAGCCCTCTTAGAATCACCATGACTGACTTGCATGCCAGTATCGTGCCATGGGTCTCTTCTTCGCCCATAACAGTGTTAGGAAAAAAGTTTGCTTTTCTTGAGTAATTCATTCAGTTTTATTTTATGGACAATGTAAAACATATTTAAACCATATTTTCATCTCTTCTTAGGCGCCTTAGGTTCATAGCTTACCTTAAGGAAAAAGTAGAATGAATTTTTCTGTGCTTACCCTGTACTTTGTTTTATTATTTTCCTATTAATAACTTCCTTCCTCCTAAATCATTACTTTGTACTGCATGTAGCTTAATATGCAATGTATGGAAAAATATACATATACTGAATGTCAATCACAGCATTAATAGTTAATTTTTAAAAGCAAACAAATATAAATGTTCAGTTAAGGAGACAATTGAGTAAATTATGCATATTTATAAAATTAAAGACATTGTCATTAAGAATCATGTTTGCAGCACTGAAAAATAAAGAGATGAAAAATGATACAGAAATTTTAAGAATTTGGAAGATAGGGAAAGCAGATATCTAAAAACAAAAACAAAAAACAATAAATGGACTGATGTCTCATTAGGAAAAACAGAGCCCAGATACAGTGGAATGCTATCCTCAAGGTATGCAGGAATATAATTGTCAACAAGGAATTGTATACCTAGAGAAACCACCATTCGAGAGTGAGGGCAACATAAAGCAAAGAGAGTGTATCATTCACAAGTCATTGCCAAAAGAACTACTGAAGAGTTATTTATTTAGAAATAAATTGAACCTAGAAAACAGAAGTGGAACACATAAAACACTGTGGAGCAAATAAATTGGTAAACACCAGGGGAAGTCCAAATAAGTATCAACTGTAGAAAAGAAGGAAAAACAAAACTAAAACTCTATGCATAATAAAATAACTAATTTTAGGACATTTAACAACAAAACAGAGCCAAAATTGTAGATAATGACATAGATCGTGAGAGTCACCAGTATTAAAATATTCTAGGGCCCTGGTATTGTTCCACAGAGGGTAGATGTGTTGATTTAATGTTAGATTTCTTAAGTACATAGGCTAAAAAATTCAAAGGTAACCTCTAAAAGAATAAAAATTGAATACATACTTCTAAAAATATAAATATTCAAAATAAATATAATTATATTAAATTCACCCACCAGAAACAGATATTATGAAACTGTTTTTTAAAAATATGCCTTATCTTCCTAGTGAATTTTTCTTTTTATCATTATTTCATGCTTTATCTTTATCCCTATAAATTATTTTTGTCTTAAAACTTGTTTGTCCTTTATAAACATAAATTCCAGTATCTTGAGTCAACCATATTTAGCATGTTAGAATATTCTCTAATGACCTTAAAGAAATTACATAAATACGTTACATTTTTTCCAGAAAGCCTTTGATTTAGAAGGATGCCCATTTTAATATGTGCATAATATTGATATCATATTCATTACCTTTTGATTTCTAGGCTTGCTAATTAATATTCCATTATTAATTAGCAAGCCTAATTAATTAATTAATTAATTAATGGAACATGCATATTCCATTATTAACATGCATTTGTCCTCCGAGACTGGAGCAATATGTGTCAAAAGTGGAATATTCTCATTAGATTCTTGGTGGATGCTTGTCATCAAGTTCTGAAAAATATTTTTCATTTATAGTTGGTGAACAGTTTTAATCATGAACAAGTTTTCAATTTTACACTTTTAAAATATTAGAAGCATTACAGGATACCCTGTCCTTTGTCCCAGGTTCTATTCGACATTGTTCTACAGGAGATCTTATCCAACAGAGTTAATCAAGAAAAAGGAAATTGGAGGTAAATGGACTAAAAAGGAAGAAACAGCATTGTCATTATGCACAAGTAATATGATTTCTTGATGTAGAAAATCCTTGAACATTTCCATAAGGACTATTAGAATTAGGAAAGATTTTAGCAACTATGCTAAATACAGCCACCATACAAATGCAGACTCACGTGTCACCATTAATATTGCCCATGTGTAGAAGGACACATCATGCCACATTGCTAGAGCAGGCCTGGAAATCAAAAGATAGTAGATATGAAATTTACTATTATTTACATACTAACATGGACAGTCTATTAAACCAAAATGTTTCCGGGAAAAAAATATTAATACATATGTGTATAATTTCTAAAGGCCATTCGAGAACATTCCAAAATGTCAAGAATGGCTGACTCTAGGCAGTAGAGTCTTCAGATATGGCTTTTAACTTTCATCTCTAATTGTCTGTTCTACGAAATTTCTACAACAGGCATGTACTACTTATAATTGGGGAGAAAATGCTTTCAAAAATTAAACTAAAATGAAGCACTGGGGCCAGACCCATCCAGCCTCTCTATCTTACCTCCCACCTCCCTGAGGAGGTATTCTAACTAGCCTGAGAGTTCTAGCCAGTCCAAACTGCTTTCTGCCTCATTAGTTACATCTTACTTCAATTCTCATTTGAAAAAAATATTTTTCTCCATTTCTTCTTAGTGTATGCCTTAATTTCTCCGACTCTGTATCCCCTAACTATATCATCAAATCATGTGATGTTTTGGCCCAGTAGAACCTAGATTATAATAATACCTTTATTTAAACATACAGTATCTCACACTGCCACGGCCCTTGGCAGAAAGCATGGCAGAGACACTGTGAGCAAGACCTGACTTTAACACACAGTGTAGGCAGTTGCTGAGAGATGGGACAGTGTCATAGGGTCTAAAATTCCATCATTAAAACCTTTACGTTAATCATTGCCATCTCTGGGTTCATCTTTAAAGGTTGAATTCTGCTAGAAGATAATTAAACATCAAAGAATTCTCCTGTTTAAAATCTGCCTCATAGTGGAAAGGAGTGGACGAGGTATACAAAGGAAAAACAGTTTTATATAGTCCAAATTTGGACTAGGCCTGCCTTACAGTGAATTCCCAGCTCTTCCTGTGGCAAGGAAGGGTCCTGGGGAGATCAGAAAGGAGACTGGCTCACCCAAGCAGACATGTTTCATGATATGCTGGTGTTACTTTCTACTAAGAAAGACTTTTTCAGATTATTCTGCCAGAGTGTTCTGTAGAAACTATTACAATCCAAGTTTTCGGAATTTGAACAAATTCTTTTAGTCTTACATCCAAGTACTTGGTTCATGAAAGTCAGTGAGAAAACCCACCAGGAAGCCTCTTTTGATAGACAGAAGTTGCCAGGGTAGGGAGGCTTCTCTGCCTACCCCTCACCCCAGAGCAGGGGCCCACGCTGAGAGCAACGGCAGGACCAGCTCAGTGCCCTCTGCCTGGCCAACAGCCCTAGAAGAGTCTGTGCTGTGCACAGAGCAGCTCCCTGATGAGATTCCAGCTCTAGCCTCTCACTCAAAACTCTGCAACCTGATCCAACACAGTCACTTCCTTGTCCTGTTCAGATTGGTGTTTAGGTTTATTAGTTTAGAGAGTCCCATAAAATAGGTAGAGAGAAGACTGGGAAACCTAGAAATGTCAAGTAAAACCTGGGCATCCTAAATGATCTAATTCGGTTTCCAAGCCCCACAGGAAGTTTAAAAGAGTTGGCAGTTTGGACAGGCATACAGCCATTCCATCAGTAAACAACAATGGAGCACCACCCCATGTATAAGGCCCCTGCTAGGCCTTGGGGTCGCGGATGGATACAGCATAATCTCTGTTCCAAGAACTTAGCAGCTAGATGGCAGGGATATAATAACAGGCAAATAACCATGAAACAAAGCATTATCAGAGAAGTATCATGAGAGAGTTCTAAACCAACTTTGGGGCCAAGAGGTAGAGTTAGGCAGATGGGCTGGAGGCCTGGATCCAACAGTTTCTAGCTGTGGACATGGCCAAACATTTACTGACCATGTTCTGTATGCCAGGCATGGCAGAAAGCACTCTACTCTGCCTGATCTTGTTTTATCTTTATAATAACGATAGGAGGTGCTATCTCCTTTTCATAGACTGGGAAACAGAATTCAAAGCAATCACTGAGTTTGCAGTACAAGATGTTTACTAGGGATCAGCACCCGTGAAAAAAAGGAGGGCAGAGGAAGACTGGGCAGAGGAAGAGGCTGAACTGTGATGAAGACCAAACAAAGCCTTACCCTCTTTGGAGCATGGGAATTGCCTGATGGAATGAATGTTCCACTTTGGGCTAAAATGGCTGGGCATTTTCATGGATGCAGGCTGCCCTGAGAAAGACATAACCTCTAGCAAGGCAGTTCTCTGCAGCTGAGGAAGACCCTAAAGCAGGTGACACCTCAGGGGTCATCTGCTGGCTGCACCCCCACTGCTGGTGAACAAAACCTGAGTGACATCACTCTGTGTCTATCACAGGATCCTCCCATGCTAAACTTAGAAGGATGAGAAACAACTTTTGCAAAGTACTTGGCATGAATTAGCTGCTCAATAAATCATAGCTTTTGTTATTCAACACAGAGCCTGGGTAGGAAAAATGTCGTGGTAACTCTTGGAGGATGTCTCAAAGAAAACATCATCCACGTTGGCTGGAACTTACAACAATTTCTCCCCTCCTGTCCATGGCTGTCCATGAGTCCATGAGGCTCATGTTAACCACCAGGTGTAACACAGCCATAGAGAGTGATGTGGGAGGCCTGTTTTGTGACACGATTTTCTGAAAGTAATAGCAGATGGATTTTGTTCATTTTGTGAGCATTTAGTAGAAATATTTTGTAGTGATAGTGTTTGTGAACAAATGCCTGGGGGGTGGGTGGGTGGGTGTCATTTAACAGCAGGACAGGGAGGAGGTGGTTACAGCAATTTGGGAGCCCATCGAAGCAGAGCTCTGCAGGAGCCAAGGTGGAGCGGGGCCTGTGTGGACTTCACAGTCAAGTTGAGAGGCACAGTGATGGAACTGTGGTTATAAGACAGCCTACGCTTTCCAATTACTCACAGCTAGATCTGTTCTTAATATATAAAAATGACAACTGAGACAATGAGAAACAGGCCTTTGGAACATGTATCCCAACCTACATCCTGACTGCTTAATGCCATTGAGCCTATCAGTTCAATGGAGGCTAAGTACCTAATGTGTATAACATTTGGAGAAAATTGTTTATCCTTCTATTCTTTTTAATTAGGAAAATGTGAGAGTCAAATATTTTACTATTTTATGTTCTTTTCTGCATGTTTGTAAAGCACTCCATAGTCTTTGAAGCATTTTCACATTTGTGGCCTCTAGGTTTCTCAGCTTCTCTCTCCTTATGGCCTCTGTTATGAATACCCAGTTCCTCTGTGTTGCTGGATCCTACTATCTGTCGGAACAACTTTTAAACTCGGTGCTTGCAAATTCAAGGAACAGGTGAACTGCACCCACGGCCTCTACTTCTCCTTCCATCACCTTCTTAACCTCTTTCTTGCAGCATGGATACCACCACCACCCCTCGACAGAAACTACCCTCATTGCAGGTACCACCAGGGTGCTCCTGGACAATCAGTGCTTTTCAGCATGGCCCCTCTGAAGCAGCTGGCATCTCCCAACTCATCCCCTTTGAGAACTCTGTCTGATTTTCTTATAACACTAAGCATTGCCAATACATTTAAAATTGAGTACTTGCTTCTACCAGTTACTAATGGTTGCTTGGAGTGTTACATGGAGAGAAAAATTCAAGTTACATCTAGGACACTGTGATTGATTAATATGCCTGTCACCAGCCTCAAAAAGAGGTAAGTGGTACATGTTCTAGCCATTCACCATCTTATATCACACATATTGATTTCTCTTATTTCTCTTTGGTTTCTCCTCTTTTCTCTCTCTCTCTATTTAGACACTTGATTTCTTCTCGATCCCTAGTGGTGTCTAAATTATTGAGAGGACTAAATGAGGTGATATATAGAAAGCTCCTTGAATATATTGGATTCTGAATCAATAGCAACCAGTATTATCATCCTCAGTTTTCTATTATCTTTGTAGATTTACTTCATTAGATATCTGTGTCTTTTCTTTATGCAACTTAGCCACTGCCTTGGCTCCCAAGTCTACTTTCCCAGCCCCAACGACTCTCTACACTTAAAAGAGAAGATAAGATAGAGAATAAAAAGCAGAAAACTGTGCAAAGGGTAAAGCAAAGACAGGAAGACCTAGCCAGAGCAAGGACTCTGAACAAGCACTCAAGAGAAAGAAAAAAGTTTGATGATATGAGTCTATACCTAGAAATTTCTAAAGACTCTGTCAGAAGCCTCCTGGAACTGATAAACAAATTCAGTAAAGTTTTAGGATACAAAATTAATGTAAAAAAATCAGTATCATTTCTATACACCAATAATGTTCAAGCTGAGAGCCAAATCAAGAATGCAATCCCATTTACAACAACCATACACATAAAAAAATACCCAGGAATATATCTAACCAAGGAGATTAAAGATCTCTGTGAGAAGAACTACAAAACGCTGCTGAAAGAAATCAGAGATGACACAAACAAATGGAAAAATGCTCCATGCTCATGGGTTGTAAGAATCCATATTGTTAAAATGGCCATACTGCCCAAAGCAACCTACAGATTCAATGTTATTCCTATCAAACTACCAACATCATTTTTCACAGAACTAGAGAAACTATACCTTCATATGGAACCAAGAAAGAACCTGAATAGCCAAAGCAATCCTAAGCTAAAAGAAAGAAGCTGGAGGCTTTACATTATCCAACTTCCAACTATATTATAAAGCTATGGTAACCAAAACAGCATCATACTGCTACAAAAACCAGTGAAACAGAATAGAGAACCCAGAAATAAAGCTTTACACCTATCACCATTTGATCTTTGACAAAGTTGACAGAAATAAGCAATGTGAGAAGGACTCACTATTCAATAAATGGTGCTGGGATAGCTGGCTAGCCACATGCAAAAGAACAAAACTGGACCTCTACGTTTCATTATATACAAAAATGAACTCAAGATGGACTAAAGATTCAAATGTGAGACCTCAAACTATAAGAATCCCAGAAGAAAACCTGGGAAACCCCGTTTTGGAAATTGGCCTTGGGAAATAATTTAGACTAAGTCCTCAAAAGCAATTGCGACGAAGACAAAAATTAACAAGTGGGACCTAATTAAACTAAAGAGCTTCTGCACAGCAAAACAAACAAACAAAACCCAACAACAATAGCAAACTATGAACAGAGTAAACAGACAGCCCACAGGATGCGAGAAAATATTTGCAAACTATGCATCCAACAAAGGTCTAATATTCAGAATCTATAAGAAACTTAAGCAACTGAACAAACAAAAAACAAACAACCTCATTAAAAAAAGGGCAAAAGACACGAGCAGACTCTTCTCAAAAGAAGACATACAAGCAGCCAACAAACATGAAAAAAATTCAGTATCACTAACAATCAGAGAAGTGCGAATCAAAACCACAATGACACATCATTTCACACCAGTCAGAATGGCTGTTATTAAAAAGTCGAAAAAACAACAGATGCTGGTGAGGCTGCAGAGAAAGGGACCACATATACTGCTGGTGGGAAAGCAAATTGGTTCAGCCACTGTGAATACAGTTTGAAGATTTTCAAAAAACATAAAACAGAACTACCATTTGACTCAGAAATCTCATTACTAGGTACATATCCAAAAGAAAATAAATCTTTCTTCCAAAAAAACCATGCACTTGTATGTTCATTGCAGCACTTTTCATAATAACAAAGGCATGGAATTAACCTAGGTGTCCATCAACGGTGAACTGGATAAAGACTTGGTACATATACACCATGGAATGCTATGCAGCCATAAAAAGAACAGAATCATGTCCTATACGAATCCTAGAAGAAAATCTAAGAAACCCAATGGGGGCAGCTGAAGGCCGCCAACCTAATGCAGGAACAGAAAGCCAGATACTGTATGTTCTCACAAGTAGGAGCTAAACATTGGGTACTCATGAACATAAAGATGGCCATAATAGATACTGGGGACTACTAGAGGTGGGAGGGAGGGAGAGAAGAAAGGGTTAGAAAGCAAACTATTAGGTACTATATTCACTACCTGAGTGATGGGTTCAATCATATCCCAAACCTCAGTATCATGCAATATACCCTTGTAACAAACTTGCACACGTACCCCTGAATCTAAAACAAAAGTTGAAATTATTTTCTAAAAGGTAAGCAAAAACAGAAAACTATGGAAGGTGAAATTATTTTCTCTTCTAGGAGCTTGTTCATTTGTTTGTTTTCAACCAAACCAGAAAGCTTCAGAGGAAAGAACGATTTCAGAAAATGTATTTTGCGTCTTTATGCTCTAGCAGAGGTAGGATCTCCCATACCAGAAACGCTGACCTCAAAGTGCTCTGACCTCTGGCTCCACGTGACCTCCTGATGACCTCACTGCCTGGCTTCCTTTCCTACCTCTTGCCTTCTGCTCACCTGCTCTGGGCCTTCTTTGAGTGCCTCTCCAAGGGCAGAAAAGCCAGGCTAGGAGAAGAAACAGAAACGGAAGTACTAGCAGATCAAAACAGACAGAAGAGGGCGAAAATCCGAGGAGGGGAAGCAGCTGCCAGCAGTGGAGCCCTCGTCCCGCAAAGCCTCGCTCAGCTTCCGCCACCCTCACCTGCCTCTGGCCCTGGAGACACCAGAGGCCATCCTGGCCGACCCATGGTGGAAGGGCTTTCAGCCCTCAGTGTCTATTTTCTGCCCCACAGATGAATGTGAAAAAAAATGAATTTTGCTTTTTTTATGGAATAGCTGCAATCCCATAGTTTCTCTTTCCTTTGAGCCAGGGGGTATCAGAAAGATTTCTGCTGGCCACAGATGCGGCTGTTGCCCTGGCTGTTCTTGATTAGTCAGAGCTGCCAGTGAGAAGGTCTTCAGCTTCACAGGCTCCTTATGTCACCACCCCACTCTCAGAAGAGGAGCCTCCCCTCCATGGTCTTCTCAGGAATCTCAGAGTCTAGAAAACAAAAAGAATTCCCTCCTCACAGAAGGCTTGCCCATCCCTGATTCGGTTGGGTTCTAATACCACTGCTGGGGCTTTTTCATGCTCAAGAGGTTGACTTTTTCATGGAGGACAATTCAGCCCTTGTTTGGTGACCTGCAGGGTCTCCCTTCTGGGCCTGAGAGGTGATGGCTAGAGAGTGGCCCAGCCCTGCTGCCTCTTAGTCTCCTGGGGATGGGTCACTCAGGGTAATGGCTCAGCCCCAGGGCTGTAGCTCAGGCAAAAAGCAGCTGCCTCTGTGAGGCCAGGGACTGGGTGTGGATTCTGCAGTATCTCCAGTCGAAGGCTGTCAGCCCCTCATCCCCCATCCGAGGAGAAAACTCTCCCAACCATAAATACATGAGTTGCCTTGTTCCATTAAACTGCATTATAAAGAAATCCATTAGCCACTCTGAGCACTGCTCTCCTCTGGGGCCTTCCTGGCACAAAGATATTTTATCTTTTTAATGAATAAAACATGATGATTTCCTAAAATTAAAAAGTGTGGTGGTAATGGAGAATCCTCAGGAAGGATTCTGAAGCCTGTGCGCCATGGAGCAGAGGACCGAAATCCTGGCTGTGGGGCTTCCTGTATCTGCCACTGAGTGATGCTCCACAGGGCCTTGCCTCTTCCTTCCTGGAGTCCGCTGGGCCTCCCTGCCTGCCCCACATGGCAGCCCACTGACGACGGAGCTGCGATTCACCGAGAAATCACTGACATGAGGCCGACCAAGGAACAGGAGAGAAAGCATCCTAATTCATTCAGCGTGTATCCACGGAGCCTTCAGAAGGAAGACCCAAAGGCGGCGGGGGAGCTATCTGTTTTCATGTTTAAGCTTAACGAAGTGTGGACAGCCAGGTAGAAGTCTGATTTGACAGAAGGGGGGATGATCTAATCTTAATAGACTGAGTCAGAAAATCCAGCAAAGCCTGTCTGTCTAGAATCTTCTTGGCCTCTCTAAAGCATCGCTTCCTTCTGGGTGTGGGGCAGGGCCTCTCTGGAATGCGGGTCTTGCGACCTACAGTCAAACCAGGTAGGTCAGATACGTTCTTCATGGTCAGTTTTCACAGATAATATATTTAGATTTTTATGGTTCCGGTTTCTGTAACCTGCCTTGAGGAAGAGGGATTCTAGTCTCAATGGCTGATCTTGGGAGAGAATGGGACTCAGAGGAGGGAAGAAGTTCAGAGAGAAACTTTTGCTTCTGGGGATGCTGCTGAGGCCTTCCTTTTTGGGTTCTGTTTTCTGAGCCCCAACAGAGCCATGCCCTACGCAGCAGGTGCTCAGGAAGTTACTACTGTCCACACTGGGAGAGATGTGGAAGCACTGTGCTCTGGCCCCTGCCTGTCTCCCCTCTGCGTTCTTGCTGGCTCTGGCTTCTCTCTCCCAAAAGTCCCAACTAAGTGTGAACTGTAATGAATAGCCGTGGAGACAGGCCAGCCGGAAAGCTAAGACCAGACTCTTCCTGCGTTCAGAAGACACAGCTCCCAGCTAGAGGCCACAGCCATTTTCCCAGAAGTGTAGAGAGACAACTAAACCTGGCTGTCAATACTCTGCCCTTGGAGGAGCTAGAAACACGTGCTGGGAAAACAAAAAGGGTTGGAGTTTCAGGGAATAAGAAGATTAAGTGCACAAAGCTGCATACCTTTTGCCCTCCCTCCCCACCTCCTCACTTTTTGCCGGGGGTGGGAAAAGCAGGGAAGGAGCTCTATGCAACGTGTGGAGCTTGAGCCAGCTACATCATTTGCAGGACACAGTGCAATGAAATGTAAGCCTTCTTGTTCAAAAAGCAGGGCAAAGTGCTAAAATTAAAAGCTTTTCACTTTCTTCTGCAGTCTTGCTCTCTCTCAACTTGTCATGGAGTTTTTTATTTGCTATTTAATGTTGTTCTGAGTAAAGAAAAATTAGAATGTAAAATTATTAGCCCGAACTTTACCATTCTACTTTATATCGTGCAATGCCAGCTTTAAATGCAAATTTAAAAACATTTAACTCATATGCAGAAGCCCTGACATTACACAATTTGTATTTCATAGCTTGTACGTGCATACACATTCGTCCTTTCCAGAACCGGGGAGATGCTGTCTTTATTTCCCTTTGCGACATACGCACATTCTGGCTTACTGATGAGTTAAGGAAGGACTGAAGACAAAAGAAACTATGGGTTGCTCTCTCTTTCCTTTTCTTTCTATGTCACCATTTTCTTTCTTTTTTTTTTAATATATGTACTTTTTATTGCATTTTAGGTTTGGGGATACACGTGAAGAACATGCAAGATTGTTACATAGGTACACACATGGCAGTGTGATTTGCTGCCTTCCTCCCCATCACCTGTATCTGTTATTTCTCCCCATGCTATCCCTCCCCAACTCCCCACCCCCTGCTGTCCCTCCCCTTTTTCCCCCCGACAGACCCCAGTGTGAGATGCTCCCCTCCCTGTGTCCATGTGTTCTC